>PVHP010000927.1:89662-120961 GCA_004024765.1 Zapus hudsonius
GAGAGAGAGAGAGAGAGAGAGAGAGAGAGAGAGAGAGAGAGAGAAACAAGCATGAAAGGGCCTTCCCTACAAATGAACTCCAGATGCATGCCCCATTTTGTACATATGGTTTTACATGGGTATTGGGGAATTGAACCCAGGCCAGCAGGCTTTGCAAGCAAGTGCCTTTAGCCACTGAGCCATTGCTTCAGCGCCATATTGCTTCTTGGTCCTTTGGACTCCTCGTCCCCCAAAAGTGCACTCTCTGTTCTTCCTAGCAGGAATAGTGTGTCTACAGTTAAGCATTTCTGATTCCGGATCAAACCTAAACCATTTTGAACATCTCCTATGCGGTTATCTTGAAATTGCCAGTAGAGGGTGTAATGTCATGCATCCTGGCTCACTTGCATGCTAAGATGAGACTTTGACTTTGCAATGTGACTTCCTTCTGTGTTTCCTACTCTCATTTGAAGGATGAGTTTTCTTGCATGGTTAGCTTCCTTTTAAATAAAAATTCAGTGCCTAAAACCAAGCATGAAGTCTGCAAGTAAAGTATAGTATCTTTGGATAGGTCAATTTCCCTATACATTATTATGTCAGAGTTAAATGTTTATATTTATCTTCTTTCAGTAAATGGTTTATAAGAAAGGAAAGATATGTTTAATATATATATATAAGATTTCATCTTTCTGCACTGCAGAGTGAGTTTCTAAAGGATTTATTGTTTTAGTTTTCATGTGTCCCAGGCATCATTTTTTATATCTATGATATTCCTATTCATTTTATAATAAAATCACATATCTAATAAATATGGGAAGACTGTGTCCCAGCAAAAGCATTAAAATTCAAAGTCTGCATAAAGAATAAAACAATTTTAAAAATAAAAAGCAAGACCTTATACCTTGAACAAACTACACAGAAAATACCTAGGCTACTTTATCCAAGATAATAAATAAAGCATGCCTTGATTAACCTTTATTCTTTTTTATTAGCAGTCTTGGCACTATGGCTCTGAGCCGAGCCCAGCAGGCTGCCCATGAAGTGACATTTTAGAGATTGGCAAAGCTATGCACTTTATGTCGGAGTACACTATCTTGAGTTTTTGTCCTTCATGCAAGAAAAAAGCCTTTCTGGGTCTTTTTGTCCTTTCTACAAAAAATTATATATATCTATCTATCTATATATATATATATATGTGTGTGTGTGTGTGTGTGTGTGTGTGTGTGTGTGTGTGTGTGTGTGATTTTTTCCTGTAAGTATGGAAAATAATTACTAGCTCTAATTATTTAACTTAGAAAACTTGGTATTTTAGATGGAAATTTATACTATAGGATATTATCACAAAATGGACTCAGCTAAAGATAGAATCTGCAATAAAAATGCTAGTTGAGATTTTCTTAAATGATGCATTTCATAAAACATACCATAGGTTTGCACATAGAAACTTTCCTAACTCTCTTTTGTGAAGTTTCTCCAACAGTTGAAGTTATTAGGTACAGAATGTAGACAGACACTATGTGGCAGGGACAAAGGAAAGGAGTCACAGGATAGTGTGCAGGTTTAAGAAGTGGCAAAGAACTAAACAAAGCACCATGTCTGGCCTTAGTCCCATGTGGCTTCATGAGAGCCCCGAGATTCCCATGTAGAGCACAGTGAGCACGCTGATTAAAAGGTAGCTCCACTCTTGCCTTTGGTGGGCAGGAGCTCTTCATAAGTTCTCTTTCCTTCTCATTTTAAAATAAAATCTCTCTAAAAAAATAGAACAAATTCAATGAATCACTTACATGAAATACTTCCGTACACAATCACATCCAACTTGGGAGGAGAACTGGATTTCAGAAAAGGGATAATGGAGAATAGAGAACGATGGAGAAATATATGGTGGATGCATGTATGTATAACAGAAAGATGGATCCATAGCTAATGGATGGACGGATAGATGGTAGATTGGTAAGAGGTAGATAAAAGACTGGAGATAGAGCTCAGTCAGTGAAGTGTCTGCAAGCATGTAGGTCTGATCTCCAGATGCCATATGAAAACACTGGGTATGATGTTGTGTGGTTATAATTTCAGAATGAGAGAGGCAGAGACAGAAGGATCCCTAAGGCCCACTGGCCAGATAATCTAGCCTAACTATTGAGCTTCAGACCATTTGGGGACCCAGTCTCAATTGAGGTGGGTAGCATTCCTAAGGTTGGTACCTGAGGTTGTCCTCTGGCCTCCACATTTACAGATGGTAAGAAGAAAGAAAAACAAAGGAAGAAAGAAAGGAGATGGAATGGTTTTATAACGAACATTGATACTTAGATGCCATCATACAAGCAACTAACTAAATGAACCATCTTTCTATGAAAGTAAAACTTTTCAGTGTGAAGTGAACTTTAAAAACAATAGATGCTCACTCTTCCTTCCATTGCCTGAAATGAGAAAGATGTAGTAATTAATAAAGAACAACTTCAAATAAACACTCTTATGTGCAAGGTTAAGATCAGCTAACATTACATACACTCTTCTCAGGGAAACTCCTTAAGCCCTTTCTTCACTTTGATGACCTTAGATCCAAAATGATGGATCTGTTTCTCCTAACAGATGCTATAATGTCCTCATTTTAGGGTCATTGAGACATAACCTGCAACTTTTCCATAAATCTATTGAAAGAGGAGCAAGAGAAAATAAACATGAGAAAAATCACATGTTTAGCTCATTCTATGATGTTCAAATGCATACTATATTTTGTTTCATATATATATATATATAAATTTACAATCAGTAGATCTTCAAAGTAAAAAAAAAACCCTAAAAATATACTGTGTGTAAGTATTCCCTCTGCATACATGCATCAGAGGTCTTTTCTTGTGCCAGGGCTTGCCCTTTGTGTTAACAGTATCAAAGTGAAAAAACACAAAGCTTGCATCCTGCTAGAGTTTATTGCTTCAGAGGAGACTAACAACACATGAACAAATAAATCTTCACTATCACAAAGTAGTGAGGCCATGGGTAGAAAAATAAGCAGAAGAGTGATGGAACATGACAGGCAGCTCTCTTTGCTTTGAGAAGCTGGCATTTATGCAGAACCCTGAAGGTCACAAAATTCTTAAACCCACCAATAATTCCCAGAACAGAAATGCTGAAATGTCTCTAGATTACAAAAGGCACATTCTGACTGCAGCAAATGACTTTGTTAATTCTAGGTAAATAGCAATTTGTGAGTTAGACCTAGCCCATAGAAATTTAAATGTACTCAAGCAGGATTTTCCTCTGCTTGGATTTTTCTAAGCAATAGTAATGGTGAGACGTGGGGCTGAGGGAAGTTACATAGCAGCATAATTCCAAAGTGAGTTCAACAAAAGCTCATGGTGCACAGCTGTATGCTATGTTACACCATAGTAGCCATGTAATTTAAGAATCAATAACGTCACATTAGTGTAATTAAAGTCTCATAACTTGCTCCATGGGTAAGAAATGGATGGGTAATAGTCATGACTTTTGATTACAACCTCACAATCTAAAGGCAGTTATTGACCCAATGTTGATTTTTCTCTGCAAAATAAAACCTGGAGAATACTAGAAGTTATGCAAATATCAAAATACGAGTATTTTTTATCATTATAAAGGAAGTTAGTGATGGCTTTCAAATGTAAAAATAGTATCTAAGTTAGAATAAGTTATAAAGTACCCACCATGTTAACAAATTAATGTCAGTTTTAATGTATTCACCACAAATTAGGGAGTGAGTACTAATGCATTGCTATTAAAAATAGTTGAAAATCAGAAGGGATTAATATTATAATTATATTAGCTTTGTTTTGGGCTATGGATACTAAAGAACCAATTTAATTATGTTAGTTTAAGGTAGAATTGGGGAAATCAGTGTACTACTCTGAAAATCTGTCTTCTCTTTTGGTGAGTTTTTCCTCCTGAGCACCCATCACTGCCTAAAACATTCAAGTACAATTTTACCTATTTATGTTTAATTTGATTACTTTCTTCATGGGTGCTGGAGATGGAACACCAAGGTCTCACACATGCTTGGCAAATGCTCTATCATGGAGATATACTCCCAGCCCTTCTTTTTGTGTAAAACCTTTAAAAATTTATATTGACTCAATTAGTAAAATGTTACTTAAGAATTACTTAATTGTTCATACAAATTCATTTTGAATTCATAATTTGTTTTTGAAGTCATTATTTCTATTATGTGAAAGTTCACCAGTATTTTCTTGTTAAAGTTATTAGAGTCGAGATTTCGGTTGTCTTCTTCATGGTTTTCCCCTAGAGACATAAGGGTTCTCAGCACAGAAGAAATCAATAAAATATTTTAAAATGACTGAAGGAATGAGTGAATGCTCAAAGATAGAGGACTTGGGAGGCTTTATTCAGATCCTCGATCATTAATGTGGGCAAATGTGATAGTGTTTGAGGGATATTCACCTGCCTAGGAAGCCCTAAATTAAAGTAGATATCTGTCTTCTTTCTTTCTTCTTTTTTTTAATATTTGAGGAATGTCTACACTGCTCTTTTCTTGTTTTAATTTTTAAATTTTATTTATTTATTTTCGAACAGAGAAACACACATACACACACACACACACACACAGAGAGAGAGAGAGAGAGAGAGAGAGAGAGAGAGAGAGAGAGAGAGAGAGAGAGAGAGAAGAGAACCAGGACCACCATCTGTGTGTCCTGGGGAATTGAACCCTGGGCCTTAGGCACTGGAAGAAGTGCCTTAACCGCTGAGCCATCTCTCCAGCCCAACACTGCTCTTTTCACTACAACTTTATTATGTTACATTCAACCGAATGCAAGCCTTCCCTTTTCTCCACATCCTCCCCAGCACTTTGTGTTCTGTAGAATTCTTTTTGCTTGGTGAGATATGTCTTTTTAATCACAAGTTTATAAAGCACTATATTATATAAACTATCAAAGAATTTAAAGGGTTTAAAGAGACACTTCCCAAAGAATACCACCAATAAGAAAGTAATAATAGATAAGCAGATTGATTATCATAAGTTAATGGTAACAGATCCAAACTGGAGAAAGAGAAAAATAATTCACACATCTGTATAAACTACATAATTTTGCTTTTTGTTTTGAGACTACTGAGATTATCTGTGGTCATACAATAAAGCCACTGGCTTCTTTTAAATGAGAATAAAAGTTACTTAATTAGAATTGTGTTATACTTTCAGATTTAGTATAATTGAGTGACAATATGTTACTATATGCCTGCTTTACCCCTTCCTCCAAATATGATTTCTTAAACAGGCATAAGTAATGTTCAGTTCTTCACATCAACAAGAGCAGTAATCTTGCCTCTAGCACTAATTAATTGGTGGCTTGTCAAGCTGAGAGGCACAATTTCATTTATGTAAATATTCTGTTTCAATTACTCTGGGTTACAGATGAATTTTGAATAGCTTAGTTACAAGAAAAAATTGAGATACACTTTAATTAGTACATTCAGGTCTATCTACATGTTAGAGAAAGGATAAAAAGAACGTGAAAGGCATTCTATTTTTGTATTCGTTTTGAATTCATAATTTGTTTTTGAAATCATTATTTCTATTATGTCAAAGATCACAAGAGGTTTCTTGTTAAAGTTATTAATTCTGTCAAAGTGTTATAGAGTCTTAATAAAATTAAATTTATTTTATGTGCATTTATTTTGTCTAATCTATTATGAATGTGTTCTCCATTTCTTCACTAACATATAAACTGGTGTTGTCAGGCTTATATTGCTGCATAACTAAGTCATCCTAATAAAAATAGCTAATGTTTATTGAGTGTTTGGTATGGTCCAGGTTCTTTTAGTTATATCTATTTTATGTAGGAGTTACCCATTTGATTTTAAATGCAACTGTGTGCAATATTTACTTTTATTATTGCTTTCATTTAACAAGAAAACTGTCACTCTCAGCCGCGGTGGCACACACTTTGAATCCCAGTGCTCCTGGTTGAGGCTGTCCTGGGGCTACAAAAGTCCAGGTGAGCCTGAGCTAAGAGTGATGTTTACCTTGAACAAACAAACAAAAAGAAAAAGAACGACAACAAAAACCAAAAAAGAAAACCGTGTCTAGCTTATATATCCAGTGAATAGTATTCTCAGGGTTCAGACACAGGCATACTAGTTCACTAGCACATGCTGTAAAATCTTTTGTAAAATGAATTTTTAATAGAAATATAATAGCTATAGCTATTCTCCCTTACCTAGAAAACACTATGCTGGATATTTTAGATAATTATAGCCTCTTTATTAATTGATAAAGTGTCTTTACTTAAATTCAATTGACCATAGATATGTGGTTTTATTTCAGATTTTTTTTTTATTTTTAGAGATCTACCTTTTCCTAAGTATATCAATATCATACTTGAATGCTTTCTTCATGGATTGTTTTGCCTAGATTTTTTGCATTTTCATGCAAATCTAAAAATCTATTTTTTACATTTGAAATACAAAACAATAATGAGAATTTTTAATTAGAAGTTGAATGAATCTATAGAGAAAATCAATGTTGAATTTTCTCATACATAAGCACAATACAACTTTCTATCCTTGGGAGTGTTTTGTTAATTTCTCTCAGCAGAATTTTGCAGTTTTCACTACACATGTCTCAGAAATTTTGTCATATTTATTTACAAATAATTTTCCATGTTTATGTTAACTGTTTTCTTATTTTCAATAACATCAGAAATGTATTTGAATCTTTTACATTAGTAGGTATATCCTATAAACTTGCTAAACCCTCCTGTTAGAAATCCACCTGCAGAAGGAGTTATAGTTGAAATTTTAAACTGGTAGCTTTGACAAATAATTCTGTCATTCTCGACTAAATTTTATTTCTCATTTTATATCGTATATATCTTAGTTTTATTTCCTTGTCACAAACAATAGCATTTCCATAATAACATTATATAGAATTAGTGATTGTAAAAATTCTACCCTAATTCTGACTAGCAAAAATGTACTCTGATTTTACCATTAAAATATGTCTGGGCTGGAAAGAATGTTCAGTGGTTAAGGCACTTGACTACACAACCTAAGGACCCAGGTTTAATTCCCCAGTACACACATAAGCCAGATGCATAAAGTGGTACATGCATCTGGAGTTCTTTCCCAGTGGCTGGAGGACCTGCGCACACCTATGCTCTTTCTGTCTCTCTTTGTATCTTGCTGCTTCCAGCTTCCTGGACTGAACAACCATTAGATGCATTGTATGAACAAGTCTTGTAATGGTACCCCCATTTCCCTCCTTCCTGTCCCCAACTTGCTGGGGGCCCTTCTTAGTGGGCATGATGCAACAGACCATGGGACAGGGCATTATGATTTGTAGAAGAAGTAGCAAGTTTTATCCTATGTGCCTTGTTGCTGAGGGGCTCAATGACTCTGTACATTCTCTTCCACCATGGCTCTTACAATCTTTCTACCCTTTCTTTTGCTCAGTTCCCTGAGTCATGGTGAGTGAGTTTTAAGACCGCTTTAAGGTTGAGGTCTTAAGATTTGCTCATACATAAAAACAACAATAACAACAACAACAAAAATAAATAAATAAAATTGAAAATAAAAAGAGTCTCTGGATTTCTGCTTTGGAATGTGTTGGGTATCCTCAGTGTCTTTATTTTTATTTATTTGTTTGAGAGAGACAGAGAGAGTGTTCCAAGTATGCAACAACCTCCAGCTGCTGCTAACAAACTCCAGATGCATTCAACCCTTTGTGCATCCGGCTTTAAGTCAGTATTGGGAATTAAACCCAGACCAGCAAGCTTTGCAGGCAAGCACTTTTATCTACGGAGCCATATCACCACCCCTTATTTACCTTTTGAAAGAATTTTATACAATTATATATTCACATAGACATGAAAAGTGGAGAAATATTATACACCATTCACCCAGTTTCCCCAAAGAGAACAACCTAGATATCCATAATACCAAACCATACACAGGATACCTTATACCTAGAGAAAGATTCGAGGCCACAGTGCTGAATGGGGAAAATGATAGACATCTGCACCAGTAGAAGCAACAGCTGGGAGTTCAGAGATCCCAGATGTCCAACTATCCTGACAATGTTCACATAGAGGACACGTTGAGACTACATTTGATAGACTACATTTATCTTATTTTAGATTTTGTCAGTTTTGCATGCACTCACGTGCGTTCTCCATTCCATGCAGTTAGCAAATATATTCGTTTGTGTGACTGTTGGCAGAGCAGTGTAATATAATGTGCTGTACTGTAGTGTAATGTCCAAGGACCTCATGTGCCTTTTATGGACATGGTTACTCCCCTCTGTTCTTTGCCTTAAAAACATTTGGAAAGATTATTTTGTCTTTCATGATTATTTTTTATATTGCATGATGCATATACATTAAGTTATATAATATGCAATCATTTGAGCTTAACTCCCCCTCCCTGTCTTAACTCTATTGGGGGCACAACTGAGTGGCAGTGACTGAAGGGCACACACAGATTGTTTCTTCACAGTGCTGTTACGTGAAATGAATGTGCAATGTGTCTGATCCTTCACCTGCTGGATTCCTTCCATTTGTTATGAATAAAGCTGTTATGAATATTCATGTGTGGATTTTTGAAGCGAAACATTTTGGTACCTGTTGCAGAGAGAAATTTTCATTTCTCGGGGAGTTTAATTGCTGGATCACATGGTAGTTGATTTTTTTTTTCCAGAAAGTAAAGAGTCTCTCAAACTGTTTTCCAGAATGGCTACTTTCCCATTTGCATAATATGACTTCACATCCTAATGAGCCAGTGTTTGTTTTAGGGTTTATGGTGTGATTTTTTAACACACCATAGTTATCTTTCATAAATGATCGTGTGTGGGGTAGAAAAGCCTACAACCGTGTATTCTGTCGACTTCCAGGGATCCTTTTTTCCCTTTAGTCATTGGCAAATGGTTTTCATCTCCAAGTGCAATTAACATGGCAACACATTGGGAGGTTTTGTTGGCATCTGTCTTCATAGAGTCGATTATATTTCAGAAGATATAATAATCGCTTCTTATATCAACAGATTATCTTGTTTTGATAATCACCTGAACTGTGTTCATGTTGGGCTCAGTGTTTACTTGAAACCACAGCTGGGTACATGCTAAGCTGACTGAGGGGGAGGCAACCATAGTTTGCAGGATGGGAAGTGCTTTTACGTGTAAAGCTCCTTCCTGCACAACCATTTATCTATATTCCCTGGGCACTTTTGTGCTATTAGAGCACAGTAGGTCAGTTTTAATGACGACCACATGGTCACAAAACCTGTTCCTGAGGAGGGGAAATTGTCAATTGCTCCCTTAATATACTTATTAAGTATATTAAGTATATTATATACTTATGAGATAAGAAGTTCAATTTCTCTTTTGGAAAAATGTATTATCTTGTCTTCTGTTCTTTCTCTGGTGTTTTCTTTGGTGATTGATTCGTACACATCACAAACCGTGTTTTGCTGAAGACAGGAAGGGACTCTGAAACTGTCCAGGAAGGGACCCTGAAGAAGTTCTCTGTCCACATGTCATCTATGTGGACGTTGTCAGGAAAGTTGGACGTCTGGGATCTCTGAACGCCCTGCTGTTGCTTCCACTGGTGCAGAAGTCCATCATTTTCCCTGTTCAGCACTGTGGCCTAAAATCTTTCTCTAGGCTGGTAGCTAGACAATTGTCGTTTTTCTCATTTCGCATCTATCAGGCCCCACTGTCCTTAATTGATATTAAATCTCCTGAAAGTCTTTGTTTTGTGTATATGTTTTGTCACAAGTGAGTAGGTAAAATGGTTCCCTATGTGGCATGGGTAAATTCTATTGTTGACTTGATCAGATTAGGAATCAAGAACGCCACTTAAGAGGATCATGGAACATTCCCCCAGAGTGCTCAGCCTCTCTGGTAGTGGATGAGAAACAAAGAGGTTCCAGGAGAACACAGGACTTTGGGCTCGACAGCCCTCCATATGACACTCACTCAGCTGCACTTTACCCTGATGCTTTGTCCTCCATGGACACTGAAGCCCAGCTTCATCTGCCTTCCAACATGGACTGAAGGCCATGGCTCTCCTGGAATCCTTCAGGCCTTCAGTGACAGATTGGAACTGCTGAGACATCGGCTTCCTGGACTGAACAGCTGGTGGGTACTTGGATTCTCCAGTCTGCAGACAGCTATTGTTGGACGGGCTCGTCTGTGTTGTACAAGCCAATCTAATAAATCCCCCTTATAATCGTATTTATTCTATCAGTTCTGTTCCTTTAAAAACCAGGACTAACACACTGGGCTTTATTTTTGCCTGGAAGAAGTCCTAAGAATTATTTTTTTCCCTGCACAAATAGACTCATCATGAAAGCTGCATGGAAAAAAATACAATAATTTGGTGAAACAAAGAGATGCTTGTATAAAATCACCATTGCTAGGTTTGATTGTCAGAAAGCTGAGCTTAGATGTTAGTACTCACAAGAATGGACTATGAGCAAACTTTGAAAGTGTGCAATTTTCTTCTGCGAGTTGAACCGCCTTTAAAGGTGTTGTCTAGCGCAGATCTTACTTCTGTTTCATGAATACATTGTTGCTTTTGGTATCATCATCTAGCCAATTACTACTGGGTTTAAATAAGTTGAATAATTGTATAAGTTGACTGGACTTCTCTATAATTAAATAAATTGACAACATTTCTCTTTAAAAGAAGGTAGACAGCATGTAGGGGAAAGTGTCTTAGTAAGAATCTTTTAGAGAGCACTTGTATGCTGTGAACTCAAGAGGGGTCACTTCAGAAAACCCAAGAAATCAGGATTATGCTCCTGACTAGATGCTGTGTCGAGGGAGTGGGATCCATGAGAAGACAAGTTTCTTAGTGTCATAGACAAGGCAGGAGGGAAAAATTGAGTCAATTATAGACACAATGGAATGGACAGAGAAGCAGCGACACTTCTAGGAGTGACTCTTTGATTGTGTTATCTGGGCTAAGCTGTGACACTGGAATTGTTTGTTTCAGTGTTAGTTCTCATAGGGGCCACAGCTTTGTCTGATGTACATGATGCTATGCAATTGCTTGTGGTCACCAGAAGAAACCAAACATCTCCCTGAGAATGGCTGGCTATCTCCTGACCAGGCTGCTTTCTGCAGTTATAGAAGGAGCACAGAAAGGTGGAGTGCCAAGAACCCTCTACTGGCACTTGCCACCAGGATCACCATTGTCCTTTAGTTCTCTGAGTCCAAGCTACAATTTGTCGGTCTTGTTTGTGTGCATGTGTGTATGGTGTCTATATGTATTGTCATATGCGTATGGGTAGATATGCGTTCAAGTGTTTACGTGGAAGCCAGAAGTTGACATTATGTCACCATATATAAGTCCTTGCTGAAACTAGAGCTTCTCACTGATTTTACTAAACTGTTCAGGATTCCCTGTGTCCACTTACCCAGTGCTAGGAGAACTGACTCACATCAACATGATAAGCACTTAGATGGAGCTTGGCGTCCAGTCTGAGGTCCTCAGACTTGCATGATGAGTGTTTACCCCCTGAACCACATCGCTAGTCCCTGGAGTGAAATATTTTTAGCAGCCATCATGTGTATGTATATGTCTGGGTTCTTTTTGAATGATTCTCTTGATACATATACAGCCTGAGCTGCTGAACCAGGTTATGCTGCCTTCACTTCATGCAAATCCCCTATAAATGGCTCAATCAGTGACTAGAGCAGAGGGCTCCCTGACTGTCTCCAGAGGCAGATTTTGTCCAAGTTGACAGATGGTTCTGTCTCAACTCTCAGCTCCCAGAACAGGTCTGGGGAGACTCACAGGTTACATCCATCCAGGCAGTTTTTCAAAGTAAAACACTTTTACTAATTTTCCAGCATCTCTATTTTAGCTGGCCTCTGTTCTAGAATGTTCTGGCAAAGAGACAAAAAGAGTTGTTTGGGGATGATGGCACTTATGCTCTGGAATTCATGTTCTGCTTCTTAGACCCTTCTGCTTGGCTGTGATCTTGGCATTACAGGGAATCAAAGATGAATACAGTAGTCCCTTGAAATAGTTCACAAGAGAGCTAGAGAGATAAAATGTCAAACATGAAACGATTATAAAAACTAAGAATTTACTCAAAGAAAATTTTCACTTGGTGGACAATATTATGCTTACAACAACATACCAATTTTTCTGAGATAATCGCTTTATGGAATTTTGTTGCTTCCATAATGAAGGCATATTATGAATAGATTTAATATTTTATATCTCTATAATATTTTCTAGAAAAATCAGCGGTTGGATTGGAGTTTGTTGGCACAATAAAGGCTCTTGTATGCAAAGCCTGATGAGCTGTGTTGGATTCTCCAGTACACACATAAAGCCAGATGTACAAAGTGGTGCATGCATCTGGATTTTATAGGCAATGGCAGATGGCTTTGGCATGCCCATTCTCTGTTGTCTTCCTTTCAGCCTCTCTCAAGTAAATAAATGAAAATTCATAAAGGAAAAAGCCATGGGTAAAAATCTAAACATGTGACAAGCTTGTTCATTTTAAACATGTTTATATACACATACATACATAGATACTCACCCACACACCCACTCTCAAATACCTGTATATTTACACATTTTTCATAAACAGTTTCATAGTGAACACAAAAATTGAAACACATTTTACATGAAGATTGTAACAGGAAAGGAAGAAGATGGACCTTTTGTAGAAAAAAAAATATACAAATAAATGCACAGAATTGGGACATCTTGCCCTATAACTGAGCATCATGAAGACAGTAGAAGAACAGTCTAGAAGAAACAATAGCTTACTGGGGTGGAGGCTAGATGAAAGAAAGTTGGAGAGGTGAAGTGATGCTTCTGCGTAGAGGCCCTTCAAAGCTGAGCTTTGGTTTTGGAAGATCCATAGGCATTGCCATTTGTCGAATTATTTGTACCACAAACCTGTCTACAACAGGAAATGTGGATAGTGAATGTTCAGGTATGTAAGTGTGATGGTAATCTCTGACTGACAACTTGATAGGATTTAGGATCAACATTTGAACAAATCTCTCAGTTTAGCTGTCAGGGATTTTCTAGTTTAGGTTAATTGAGATTGAAGAACCACCCTTATTGTTGGCCACACAATTTCTTTGGCTGGACTGAATGAAAGGAAGACAGCCATCTGCTCTCCCACCTCGCCTTCACTCTGTGTCCTCACTGTAGACTGGATGTGACCAGCGGCCTCAACCTCTTGCTCTCTTGTCTTGGGCTATATAAAACGAAATGAGCCCTTCCTTCTTACAATTGGGCATAACAATGACAAAGTAGCTAATACAGAAACCTGGGAGCAAGCATAGAGATTACACAGAGGTCATGATGGTAAATTTGAAGATTTTAGTGTAGATTGTCATGAGCAGTGTTCTTAAACTAGTCTGAGTTTCCATTTTCTGTGTCATCTGGGCCCTAATGCACCTTTTCCTGTTGCAACATTTAAATAAACAAATGTGTGTTAATATACATCACACAGTGCTAACAATGTTTGTTTTCTACAAGGTACTTTTTCTTTTTCAGTTGAAAACACTAAAGATCTAGTTATGGTGCATGTTATAGGAGCCTTGTCAGGAGTAACAAGCAAAAGACATGCTGAGATCTGAGATAACATCCTGCTCATTCTGTTGTGTGGTTCCTATAATGTGTACTTCTTCTCTTTCTTTTTTTTTCCTTATGGTTTTGCTCAGGTGGAGTTTCTCCCCAGAAACTCCTGGATGAAACTATCTGCAGCTTTGGAAAGCCATCCCTCCACAGGCAGGGTCCTCACTAACAGCAGCTTAGCGATGTGTTGCAGGTGAAGGACAGACTTGTGTCTGAAGGGATTGCAAGAGAGGAAAGCATGGAAACAAACTCTTTGTATTGAAACCCCCAGAAGCACACTCCTATTGAAGACCCTGTGTTCTAGAATGGGGGAGCAGTTTGTGCAGCAAAACGCCTGGGAGCTCAAGTTTGAATAAGATGTGCTTTGTTTCACAAAAAATGGAAGACCATGACTAGTGAAACATCAAAAATAAATATTCTGCATTTCATGTGAATGGACATGTAGAAAAAAAACACATGGGCATATATAACCTGTGGTCCAACAGAGTGATTTCGACTGAGAGTTGTTAAGGCATGAAAAATTAGAATTAAATGGAGATTAGAAAGCAGTATGTAAAGCGTTTTAAGACAGGCAAACCAAGGCACCAAACTGTGACTGGGGGGAAAGAAAGAATATTGCAAATGTTAAACAAACAAACAAAAGCCAAGAAGTGCTATATGTAAGTCAAGGACATTTTTCAAGATACATTTTAGTGGAATTAGCCAACAGGAATTTCAAGTAAGAAAAAAATGAATATATGCTTGTCTATATATGGTTACACAATTTCATTTTCAAAAAGAAGCTTCCCAGCCATTCATGGTAACACATGCATTTTTAATCCCAGAATTTGAGAGGCAGAGGTTGGAGGATCACTATGAGTGTGAGGCCAGCCTGGAATTAAAGAGTGAGTTCCAGGTCAGCTTGGCTAGCTAGAGTGAGACCTAAAATTAATAAGAAGGAAAGAAAGGAAGGAAGGAAGGAAGGAAGGAAGGAAGGAAGGAAGGAAGGAAGGAAGAAACAAAGGAAGAAAGGAAGGAAGAAGAAAAGAAAGAAAAAAGAAAAAGAAAGAAGTTTCCCTACAGAGGAGGATTATGGGTTGAAAATATGCACATACACACACACACACACACACACACACACACACACACACACACACACACACAAGTGCGTGCGCATGCGCTTAAAAATCCAACAAAAAATGGGAGCTAGAACAGGTAGCATTAAAATGCTAGAGATTGTCAAAGAAAAGCTGACCTAGGAAACCCAGAAGAAAAACAAATTGTGTGATGAGGGAATCTCTGCTTAATTAGAGTATATGTACTTGGTCTGTTTTGTATGGAGGGCCAAAGGCTTAAGTCTGACACTCTCAGGAGAAAATCTAGACAGATACTTGAGAGACATTTGGCAGGAACACACCCAGAAGAAAGTGGCAGAAATGTCATTTTTGGGATGTATGATATAGAGCAATTTTTGAAAAGTGTTATTCACATACACACAAAAAAAATTACCTTGGGGAAATGTTTACTATCTTAGAAGTGGGTTTCCAACCCACTATGACCCCAGATTTTATCATGTCTCTGCAAACGGTGTACAATGAAAGTGGAAACCCACTTTATATGGTTCTTTTAAGTGTGAGAGGAGAAAAAAAGGGATGCCCACAAAGTGTGTAAGACTTAAACCATTTTGAGGAACCAGGAAGAAGTCAGTATGTCTGGATGTTTGCAAGATCAGGTCACATGAAGGAATTTTGTTGCAATGGGGCACAGCAGAAATGCCTGGGATTAGGAAGATCTGCATTAAATTATGGCTCTTCATAAGGTGAAACATTTCAAAGGCTATTTATTCAGCTCTTCAAGGATATATGGGTATCTGACTTTGTGCCTAGAGATTTTTGAGGGTTCAATAATACAATAAATATTGCAATGTGTTACAAATGACAAAGCCTAATACAAATTAGAAATATTAGGAATATTCTTCATGTGTGTGTATGAAGCAGTTACCTTCTCATGGTTGGGATAAAAGCCTCCATCAGAAGCAGCTGGGCGTAGCAGGAAGCCCTCTCATGTAGTCACATACAAGCAGCAGAGAGGAAACAGCAAGGTAGGTTAGTTAGCCCTGACCAGGGGTGCTTAAAACCCAAGGTTTGCTGCCAGTGATACACCCCTTCCAGCAAGGCTCTACCTCCCAAATTGCCTCTAGCTACAGATCAAGCATTCAGAACACATGAGCCTATGCTGGGCATTTCATTTAAACCACACCTGTGGTGTGTGTGTGTACATGAACATGTGTGGAAGTCAGAGGACAACCTTGGGGTGTTGGTCCTCTCCTTTCATCTTCTTTGAAACAGGGTCTCTGTTTTTGTTTATTTTTGCTCCTGGAAAGGCCAGTCCACCTGGCTCATGAGTTTCAGGATTTTCCTATCTCCATCTCTCATTGCCTTAGGCACTTTGGGATTGCAGACAAGTGTGTCCCTTCCTGTCTGGGTGCTTGAGATCAAACTTGGGTTGGCAGATCTTTAGCAGCTGAGCCATCTTCCCAGCCTCTAGAATTATTTTTGTTATTATTGTGTTTTTTTTATTGTATTATTGTGGTTATTTTTTACTCTCCTGACTTTAAATGAAAGAATTGGGTAAATTATGAAGAACCTGGTATTTAAAAACTGATAATTATCAATAAAATAAAATGAAGAGGTTTGGGGAAAATACAGGATTATTGGTCAGAAGGTTGTATCTGTGAGCAGGCAAATGTATACCATTCTTTCACACAGTATAATGAAGGGTGCTGATACTAGTGTGACATGATATTATGATCTGTAATATTTTTAGGAGAAGTCTAATGCACAAGGTAGCAAGCAACCACAGAAAACAGGAGAACTGAGATATATCAGAAGTATTCCTTTATATAGAGTGCTATTTGTTATATTAAAATAATAAACAGTAATGTAATGTGTATCTGATTTTATGCATGTAACTTTAGGGCAAAAAAGAAACAAATTGGCTGTAGGTTTGATGCACAAGAAGTGTGCTCTCTATTTTGTCTAGTTTTCTTTAAATGAAGAAACAAACTTGACTCTTCCAGGTACTCTCCATCAGGAGTTTTCCGATTCAGACAAAATGCCACAGACAGGAATTTTTACAGGGTATTTGTGAAATTCTCCAACATGACTATTTTTTAAGTCCCTAGACTTGTATGTTTGATGTAATTCTGGATGTATCTAAATATGTGAGATTTCTCCTCAGGACACTCTGACAATTTGCTGAGGTAGTCAGCACACAGCCTGCTTTGTTCTTTTTTTAAAATGTTTCTTGATTGACTGAAGGTGATGTGTTGAGGAGTGGGAACAGGGAAGGAAGTGTGGAGGCTACAGAAGGAATTTTGGTGCATGAGAGCTGGGAGCAGGGGAGGACATGGGAACAAAGGAAGAGGTAGAAATCAAAGAAAGTGGCAGCCAGGATGGAGCTGGAGAGAGGGTGAAGGCGTCCTCTGGAAGAGCTACTAGGAATGAAGGATCTGGGCCCTGGGAGAGGAAGTGGGGGAGGGGGCGGAGCTAAGAGCAGGGGGAGGAGTTGGGACCAGAGAAAGAATGCATAGACCTTCTATCTGTATGGCACGTTCTAATGTTCCCAATTACACTGTCACTAAACTAAGACAAAAATCATTTAAATTTTGAGGACTTCTAAAATTTTGTAAAAGAGATTATGGCAAAGAAATCAAATTAGTCTCCTAGCAATATTCAGTCAATCTCTCAAGCTAAAATTAGGATGCTAAATACAAAGAGACTATGAGGTAACAACATAATATGGAACAAGATATATTATCTTTATGACCAAATGAATCACATGGCCCAGAAAGTAGCTATTCAAAAGTACATTTCACTGGAGTTAAATCTGGGCACATAAATATGTGTGAATATATATTTACACACATATGTACAGGAATATGTGTATTAATGTAATTTATTTGGTTACTAGTTCAATCAAGTTGAAAGACTTCAAAGTATTTTTGACTGTGATGTTCACGACAAATTTTTAAGCATATTTATTTACGACCAACATTCTTAAATAGTATTATTATATGTTTGCTTTATATTTACTCAGTAGTAAATTTTCCAGATACTTCCATAATTGAGTTTTTCCTTGAGAAGGACATTTTTAATTTGTACTAACTCAAAAATAAGTAAACAAGTGACAGAGGAATGTTCCCATGCAGGTATGAAGCGATATTGCTAATTTTCCCCAAAGGAACAGCCTACAATGCCAGAGATAGCTAAATAATTAAAGTGGGAAGGTAAGGCACACACCTGTTGGAAATAATTTGCCAAGTGAGTTTTATTACCAAAGGCAGTTTTCATAGCACTACCACACAGAGAAATGAATGTTTTGAATAGCTGAGAAAATTGTCAAATAACCCAAGCTATTAAAGAGGTATAATTTTACAGATCTTCAGACATGACTTCTACATCCACAATCCCAAAAACCTGATTCTTCCCCTCTGAAACCCATATCCAAAGCAATAGATATAAATTTCTAAAAAATCAGAAGATACTTGTTTTTGTATCTCTTCTAGGTGTAGGCATTCCTAGCAAGTCGTCTAAACGTATTAAAATGTATATGGTAGACATTCCCTGGAGACAAGATGGTGAAGAGGATACAGACTTTAATAACACACTTCAAAGGCTCGGTAACTGTCTTCATGCCATCCGCTCCGCTCCTTGATTCTAAGCTCTGTCTCAGCCCTTCCTGAGACCCTTACAGCTCATTAGGGGCTGGGGAGGGTGGTAACCTAGTCTGACCTGCACAGACTCCTGCCAGAGTTGTGTACCTACCCCAACTCACCCCAGCCATGATCCCTTCTCACAAGTGACCCTACCCCCCTCCACCTTCCCCCAGTCTGCTACACCCTGTCAGAGCCATTCTGATTCCCTGTGTAGTGTTATCAGGGAATCCATCCAGTGCAGACTTTAGTCGGACATACTGCCTCTCACCCCTTCCAGATGCCACCCATTCATGTGCTCTGTGCCTCAAGGGGAATGGAGACAGACACCAAGAATACACAAAATAGTCTAAAGCAGAACCCCATAGACTCTTAAGACCTCAACAGTAAAGCAGACTTAAAACTCACCCACCATGGTTCAGGGAATTTTGTAGAAGAGGGGGCTGAACGATTAGAGCCATGGTGTGTGGGGGGGTATCCAGAGGCATTACCTCCTGCTAAAAAACTGTTTCCTGCTGGTACAATTCATAGCCCTCCACCCCATGGACCATTCCAGCAATCCCACTGAGGGGGGCACTCAGTGGATTTGGGGCAGGGAGGAGATAGATGTGGGTACCAACACAACACTTGTTCATACTTACAATAAATAAAATAATAACTTTCTTCAGGTGACCCCAAGTCCCCACCAGGATTGTGAACCATTCTACTAGAAAATACAGAGTAGAAGGGTGTCAGTTGTAGACAAGTATAAAGTATATTTTCATCATAATTTCTTGTTTCTTTATCTTGTCTCCTCTTTCTTCTATTAAACCCATTCTTCCATCTAGTTCCTAGTCTACTTTTATGACTTTTTTTTTGCCTTCCTCGACTATCCTGTGTTCCTAGCTGAGGTATGAGTAGCTTGGATGCTCCAGGCAAGGGTAGGGGATGGACAGAGCTCACAACGGCTTGCCTTTCCTGGAGACTGCTGACCACCAGCATTGCCTTATTGCCCAGCTTCTCTGCCAGCTTGCCTCGGTCCTTGAGCTCTTCACAGTAGTCTCCGTATAATGCATGCCTGATCCTGTCAGCTCCTTCCTGATGATGGTCTTGGAGTTGGCAGAGATCATTTTGCTCTTAAGGGTGCACACTCAGGCCCAGATGAACACCAGGGACCACTCCTTGTGCATCACTGGGGGCATAAGTGGCATTATTTGTCTATTAACAAGGCATGTGTTGACAAATCTGGTTTAGGGGTGGTCCACAATTTGGCCTTCATCACCTACCAGGATCTCTTGGCCTCCTGTAGGCTGATGTTCTTGTTCCCACTCAGGCAGAATAGCCCCACCTTCTTGACTTCTTCTGGCCTTGATGACTTGCACACCTTCATGTCATTGAACACCCTGACGACCCCATTAGTGACAACCACACGGGAGGCCATGTTTCCAGAAGGGAAAAGGAGAAGATGAGGAGAGTCCTAGAAGAACTGAGCAGCTGCAGCAGCTGCTGGGCGAAACATTCACGCCATGCTGAGGAATTTCATCAAGCACTAATACACAGCATTCTGGTTCCTTCTTTCTCTAAGTGATCTTCATTTTCTCAGGTTGACATTGGACACTGAATAGACAACCACCCCACCTGGAGCACTGTGGGAAACTAAAGTCCCCACTACTCTCAGACATGCCAGACCATTTCTTGTTCCATTAAACTTCTGTATATTTCTTCTTAGTGCTCAATTTCTTGTATTTTTTTTTTCACCCTTTATGTACACTTACCTCTCAGTCATCTCTCAGGTAATTTTTTCTTCTTATTCCATACCTGCCTTGAAGTTGGTCACATGCTGCTATGTGCTTTCAGTGAGATTACTATAGGAGACCAACACAAGCAATACCTTATTGGGCTTAATTATTTATTTGCCTGGGTTTGGTTGACATATTCTTCCCTTCCTGGTGGGGAATATGAGCCTGGTGAAGGCAATTTTGTCCATAACAAATTCCTGCTGGACTCTGTCTGTAACTCTTGAGTCTTTCTATTGTGAATCACATGGATCCAAACTCCTTTGTTGTTTTCGAAAGGACAGTCTTTGAAATCAGAGCCAGGATCGATTCTTTCTGTTCTGAAAACAAGTATCATTGACTTCAGCTGCAGCATGAATAGTTTAGAACTGAAAGTGTATTTTGCATAACTTGTATGTATGAAAATGAAATACTTCCTTCTGTCCCAGTATTCTTATCTGAACAAAAGGAAATTAAAGATAGATCAGTTTTGCAAATGAAGCTGTCTAAATGAGTCAAAGCTTGCAATAATGCTTCAATTATATATCCTAAGCACATAAATATACTAGCCCTTCTTTCTGTCACAGTAAATACATGGTAGATGGTAGTCAAATGAATGGAAAATAAAACACACAATAACATCATAATAATAATTAACTTCATTAATGCTATATTTCTTCAGATGTCTTATCTTTCATTAGTTCCCATCAAAAAATTAAAATTTGAACTATACACTTACTGCTTTAATGCTATGCAATAGCAGAAATTAATATTTTTTTCTGTTAAAGAAGGTGTCAATTTTGGAACCTATCTTTGTCTCCTAAGCCTGAAGTTTAAATTCTGAGACTATTCAATCTTTTATTCTATTGCATTCTCTAAACAAGAAACTACTCTAAAATTCATGCTGAAGGTGTCACTTTTTCTCCTACCATACCACTTGCCTTCTCAGAAGGATCCCACCCTGCCCAAAGGTGGAAGTTGGTGAAGTTGTTATAGCCTGAGACCAAAAGGAATGTGTCATTTTCTTTAAAGGGATAAATTGAAATGTGAAAGGTAATAAGCAGCAAAATATCAGCTTTTGAGCTCTTGGTCTAAGTAGAATTTGTGTTTCTGAGAGCAAAGGAGACAGATCCTTTATTTAGTGAGGACTTGAGAAAGTGGAATCATGGCATCTCAGAATATAGAATGTTCATCCAGGAGAGCAGACTATGTAAATTTATTTTTCCTTTGGAAATATGCTTCATACAGTTAAGACTTGCTGGGTCTTTATTTTGAGTTTATCCTTATAGAAATGCATGTTAATTCTATATATACTTGGGACATCTTCACTATTAATGCACTGCTTCTTCTAATGATTATAGATTACCTCCAAAATCATTGATTTTAAGTGCACATGATTTTTTTTAATTGAAAACTTCATTGTATGCACATACTAATGGTCATATTACTATTAGGTTATACTCATGTTTTTCTGCTCTCATTCCACTAGGGATTCCTTTTAAAAGATTTTATTTTCCTTTGAAGCTGTATGCACACTTGCCCTGACATCCCAGAAGAGACGTCTCCTGAGGGAATATAACGACATAATCATCAGTTGCAAAAAAATTAAAAGATCAGCATAAGCATTCTATTAGACTCATATGATCCATTTTTATTTTTACGATTAATCTTTCCTGAAATCATCATCTAAATAACAACAATAAAATGTAAACTGAAATGAGATATTGGAGAGAAAATTATATGTTCTCATACTAAAAAATATATATTAAGAGATCAAGAATTCAGAAGGACTATTTCCTGTCAAAACTGTGCTGCTCTATGTTCTTAGATAGTAAAGCTTACAAGAACAATAGAAAGATATTGAGGTAAATTGTTCAGTTTAGTCCATTTCTCAGGAATTAAAACAGAACTGACAACTTTCTGATTCTCTATGTAAAAATTGGAGGGTGGAGTAGAGAAGTGTTTGGTTGGTTTTTACTTGGTTGGTTAGTTGGCATTTTTGAGACAGGATCTCATGGAGCCCAGAACAACCTTGAATTCATTATACAGCCAAGAAAGGCCTTGAACTCCCAATCCTCCTACCTTAATCGCACAAGTGCTGGGATGACAGGTATGCACCACTCTGGCAGTCTAAAAATGCTGTGTTTACCGAAATAGGTTCACTTTCCTTCAGAATTGCTATTGAGAAAAATATTACTCAAAGATATGTTCTTTTATTGAATCCAGCTAGTATTGGGAGGTATATGAGGGCGATTTCCAATACTAAAAGCATCTCAGGGATAGTGTTTATATTTGAAATGCACATCATACCATCAAAGCTGTTTCACAAAAGAACCAAATGATTACTCTTGGTAATAATTCCTCCATAAAAATTGTGCTAGGAAAACATGAAGATTAAAGCAACTTTAGTGTGAATTTAAAACTTTTTGTTGTTTTCTGTGTACCCAGACTTTCTTCTAATTTCTTTCTGCTTTGCTATAACCTATTTTAAAAGTCGGAGAAATATTAATTTTTCCTATAATCTTGAGAAGAGAGGTATAATGTAAGTGTTCTGATTCATTTTGGAAATATTATTTTCATATATTCTACCAAAAACTAGCTGAGCAACTGGATCTGCATATACTAAAATGTGATTTGGTGCTAAACTACAGTACCTCTGAGGAATCTATTTTAATTAAGTTTGAAAGATGTTACAAGGTCACCTAGGTGAACCCTGGGAAGCACTGGAGAGCTGCAGCAATGGAACCCTTGGATCCATGGTGTACCAGCTCCTTAATGAGTGCATGCACTGCTTTGAATCTGCAAAGGCAAGGAGACTTAGAAAGCATGCAATTTCACAAATGAGCCAGGAACCTTCCTTTCCCAGAGAGGCACCTGGAGTTAATTGCTGCTCTCTTAGCTGATCAATGAGACACAGGTCTGAGGGTGGGAACGAGTTGCACGTCACCGTGGCAGACTTTATGTTGGCAAAAGCGATGCCTCCCACACAGATCTTTTAATTGCCAAAATATTAGGAGCAAGCTGTCACCTTGTTGATGAAAGCTGTTATTAGGTGTCTGAGTACCTGACGTTCCTAACTCCAGTGGACTTAAAAGTTTGAAAACATGAGCAGGAAAATTTAGCTTCAGCTAAACTATTAAGATCAAAGCCTTCCTGAGTAAAAAGGAACTAAAAGTTTTGTTTTCTCTTTTGTTTTGTCTTTCTTCATCTTTGCTCCCTCTCTCCTTCCTTGCTATTCTTCTCTCCTTCCTTCCTTCCTTCCTTCTTTCTCTTTCAGTTCTTTTATCTATATAAATATATAAGTAACACAAATGTTATATTAACAATCACTGCAGGAAAAATTTAAAGCAGAAATTCTTATTATTGCTTTAACAGGTTTTAAAAACCTAAATGGTGAGAAATGAGGCTCAGACCCTTTCCCCTTGAGTTCATATGGGGTGGAGAAGAGCATGCCTTGGAGATACATTGTAGTGTCCTAAATAAAGTACACAGATACACAGATTGTCATTCGAGTTCAGAGAGGGAAGCCTTTGCCTTCACTATGTGGTGGAAGGCCAGGGAAGCTCACAGAATCAGTATTGGCTTGTATGGAATTTCTTTTCTTCCCTTCTTCCTAGCTTGAGTAAAATCAGTGTCATAATATAATGTTCTTTGAGGATTCCTTCAATAATATAGTTACTGAATAACCAGGACAAACAAAATTCATCTTTAGATGCCAATCTGTATTTCATCCGGACCCATTCTGCCATTTCAAAGATATTCCTCCAAGGAATGGTTGAACTAAAAACAACTCCCGATTCCATCCTGGAATGTAGTCTCCATGCTTCCACATGATTCATAAACTCTTTTCTCTATCCCTCTCTGCAGAAAATACAACAATGAAAGTCAACATGCCACTAGACATGATTGTGATGGTGCCCACCTTTATTTCCAGTTTTTAAGGAGGCTGAGGAAGGAAAACCAGGAGCCTCACACCAGCACACAATTCTTGTTTTATTTATTTGTTTTAAAAACAACCAATATGACAGATAACAGCAAAATTATATATGTATATGTAATTTGTGGTGGGGGATCTTGGAGGGAGGGTGTAATTGGAAAACTATTTGTGTTATATCATTCATGAACACGATGTCACAACTCACCCATCCAGTCATTGATCAAATTCTGAGCACATGTCTCAAACACTGCTTTAGGTACTTAGCAAATGAAACTTAAAGTGTCTTGGCTCTGGTAAATGGTATAGTATTTTCTATTTAAATAATATATTCAAGTCAAAAAATTTGGCTACCCGATAGCATGGGATAGAACGGGGTGCTATTATAAGTAGCTTCAGGGGCACATTTGATGAAAACCCACATTAAAGAGATGGCTGTCAGGTGAGCCCGGCAGTTTGACAAGAGGCTGCCTTGGGGAGCTACAGAGAGCTATAGGTAGCTGACTCCAATTAAAGATAGTAGAAAGTGCTAAGTTACAGAGGCAGAGGTAAATTTTGTTGATAATTCCCTCAAAACTCGGTGGCTGCTACATAGTGAGTGAAACAACATATCTGGTTAGAGGGATGGTGGATCAGCAGAGGAGGTTTGAGCTGGACTATTGTTCTTGCAATGGGGAAGCCATCACAGAGAAATCTGGCACTTTTCCCTTCATTGCATGATATGTGTGCAATTATAAGGTACAGATCACAAATGTCAGAGAGGAATTCAGATATGAATATCAGCTGTGTGCATTATTACGAGCATTATTAGAAAGAATGTGTGGGGTTGTGTGTGTAAGAAAGTGTTTACTTAAACTGGTTAGAATTCACTGAACTTGGCAAAGGCTGGGTTAGGAACAGGTGTTGGACAGATAAATGAAGGATTCTCTATTAGCTGTGTTATTTTTGACACATCTAGTAAACATTTGAGTGACAATTTGATGTAGGTAGTTGAACATGTGAAGTGTACTTGAAGCTCTTGTGAGGGGATTAGAGATTAAATAGTCAGAGGAGTATTGAGTTCTGAAAAAGAAGAGGTAATGCCGGGGGCTTTGCTCTGGGGATTTGTGCTGAGTCATAAGACTGTGATGAGAATTTAATGGTGGTGATGTTTGTGAGCACAATTAGTAATATATTATCACTAATTATTTCAGTTTATCCAAAGGGAGGAATAGTTAATAACACTGTATGAGAAATAAGAAAGGAGCTGTTTTTTATTAATCACTCCAAAATGTCTATTAAATATGAGACTAAAGACTCACGAATGTTCACACATCCATCAAAGTAATATCATAACCTCACTTATGTATCAGTAAAACAAGTGGTTATCTACCTGATAGTCACCTGTAGTATTAAAATTCCAACACTGTCCCTCACAGTTAACTGTTGTAGAATCCTCAGCCCCATATCATTGAGGAGTTTACTGTAAGCCCACTTGAGAGGTCAATATGTATCAGAAAGTTAAATGAGATTCCAAGAAAGTACCAAGTTAATTGTATTTGGAATGAAGTAGTATATTACAGAGTAAGGCTTTAATCAGGCAGACATAGATTTGGTAATGGACATATTTAATGGCTTTATGAAATGAGGCACATTATATGTACTTTCTGAAGCTCTGATGTTTATATTTTACATGTAAAAGAGTGTGTAGTTCTCAATATATTTTCAAATAGATGAAAAAAACCAGGTATGAGCACCTGAAAAGCAGACATGCGTGTATTTTAGTTTGCTTCTTTTATTCTGCAGGAAGCAGTCTTAGTAATCCAACCTCTAACTTTTCAGTGAGGCATAGATCAGATTGTGCAGTGGTAGAGGAGGACACCTGGCTGTCTTCATTGGCCTCTCAGGTGTGTATGGTGCATGTGTGTGTAGACACACATGTGCTTACACTACATATACACACCACACACATATATCACATGCCAAAGAAAGAGAGAAATTTTAATATTAAATTCCATAAAGCCCCTTGGTTTCCATTTAAATGATCTGTTATCACTTATTTTAATAGTCATTAACTTTGAATATCCTTTAAAAACCATAATTTGAATTATATATTTGTTATTCAAATAAGTAAATTGTTTATGATGATTAACATCTCATGTAAATTATTAAAATTAATATTTAATGCACTCAATATTAAATGGAATTAATAATTTATCAACATAAAGTATTGAAACACTGCATACATTTCACTGATGTTCATGTTAGATGTTGCATGAAGGTGTGAAATTAACCCAAAGTCTATGTTTGATCAATTCACTAACAAACTATAAAATGCAAGAGCTTTAACCTAAAGGTTTATGGCATTCATTCAATATTTTGTTGTTATTTTTATCTGTTTAGTAATAACTAGTTATTTCATGGTAGAAATTTGTACTGCAGTACAACTTAAAATTTGAATTTTGTGATTCATTTTTAAGACACTGATGCCTACACTTTTTTGCTCATATGTGTGTCTGTGTGTACATGTGTATGTGTAGTGTGTATTTTGTTTGAATAAATATGTGTCCATGTGGTATCACCACTTTATATGGTGGCCAGAGCTGAATATACGCCATGGCTCTTCCATCCCTTCTTATGTGAGCTCGAATCTCTTATGATCCTGGAGCCTGTCCCCCTTTTTTTCTTTACATTTATTTTTTCATGTGTTGTGAGATTTTCAGGTCTCTGCTGCCCACAGGATTTCCATGTCCAGCTGCCTATGTGTGTCCTGGGGATGGAACTCCAGAGGTCTTTCAGGCCTCCTCAGGACGTCAAGCATGCACAAGAAGTGTTCTTGATCCCTGAGCCATCTCTTCAAGCATGACAACAAATTTGTATTAGGCTGAGAGAAGTCATTGAATAAGAACCATGCTATGTAATAGAAATACAAATATAAATAAAATATGCTTTCATCCTTATTCTCAGAAAATTAAATTTTAATTTTCAAGAAGGAAAATTACACATTTTCTCTTTGAATCCGTAGTGAGCATTTCTGTTGAGGCACATTGTGGTGCTTTGAATGTGAATGCCTGTAGGTTATACCCACCAATAGAAAGCTCATGCCAGTGAGAATGCAAATTCTTTTGAAATTAAGTGGCTTAATAGAAGTAGCCAGAGAGCTGTGGCCTTTCCAACCTTACCAATGAGCCACAGACCTATAGCTGACATCCTGGCAAGAGATGAGCTACCCCAGACCTATCATGGAGGATCCATATGGAACCCTGCAGATAGTGATGGGATAAGCAAGGGACCTATAACCACAGCCAATCAATCAACCCAGGATAAGCCAGCAAAACAGACACCAACGATTTTCAATGCAACCTAAAGCAGAAGTACAGAGGCCCCTAAGAATTCAACAATAAAGCAGCCTTAATACTCACCCACCATGACTCAGGGAACTGAGCAGAAGAGGGGTTGGAAAGATTGTAAGAGCCATGGTGGAGGAGAATATCCAGAGACATGGCCCCCCTCAGTAACAACATACAAAGAGGTGGGAACCGGGTTGACTCCTAGGCTATCCATAACCTCCTAACCCATGGACTGACCCAGACTGCCCATGGAGGAGGATATCCAAGTGATTGGGGACAGGGAGGAGGGAAATCGGGGAACTGGGGACACCAACACATTATTTGCTCATTCAATATTTGTAAATATGGATAGTAAAGACATATTTTATAAAAATAAAAGAAGACTAGTGAAGGAGTACGCTGCTTTACAGGTTTAAGGTTTACCCCCCCTAGATTTGGCATCATACCTCGTGCTGGTTTTAGAAGTATGGAAAATTCAGGAAAGTGGTCATAATGTGCAAAATGGGTTTGTTTGTTTGTTTGTTTGTTTGTTTTTGAAATGGTCCTGTGCAAAGTGAAGCAGGGATGAAATTCCTGTGAGGAAGCCGGGCATGGTGGCGCATACCTTTAATTCCAGCACTCGGGAGGCAGAGGTAGGAGGATCGCCCTGAGTTCAAGGCCACCCTGAGACTACATAGTGAATTCCAGGTCAGCCTGGACTAGAGCGAGACCCTACCTTGAAAAACAAAAACAAAAACAAAAAAAATTCCTGTGAGGAGACCAAGTAAAGAAATGCAAAATAGGAAACATGGTTCAAATATTTGTATTGGAGGCCAAGTAAGGCCATTGTATGGAGATGAAGGGTGGTTTGCATCATAGACCAAAAGATGTTGTGGATGGAACAGGACTGTGGAACTGCTGCTATGGAATTTTCCTCAGGCTGCTCAACCCAGCTAGAGGGGTAGATTTACAAATCAGTGTTACTGGTTGTTGATGTTGGACTTGAACTGTAGAGGTTTGATGTTTTGCCTACAGGTTATTGATTTTGCTTTGGTCTAGTCCCTCCTTATCATTCCTTTTTGTAATGGAAATATTTTTCATGGGCTATTATGTGTTGGAAATATATAATTTGTGTTTTGATCTTACAGGGCTCATAGTTAAGAGACATTCATAAATCTCATATGAGAATTAGACTTTTGAACAATGTTAAAGTTGCCAAAGACTATGGGGACCATTGAAGTTGGTCTGAGTACAATTTGCATTGTGAGATGGTCGCAAGTCTATGGGGACCATGGGTGGAATGTGCTGGTATGAAGGTGAATGTGTGTCCTTCTTGCCTCAGTCTTTTTTCATTAAGGTTAAGCTTCCTACTTAAGCCATTGGGGATGTCATAGGACAGATCTTGAGTCCAGCCCTAGTAGGTATGTCTAGAGTCAGTTTGAGCTCTGGTTGTTTGTGTTTGCTGGCTGCTGGTGAAGTCTCTCTGATACGCATCTATGCAAGTGAGCCAGCTTCTTCCACCATTGATGGTGTTTCCCCTCGATTCTATAAATGTGACGTAAACCATAGATGAGGGAGAATATACTGTGTTTGTCACTCCGTTCTTGTGTGAATTGGCTGATTATGTATGATGTATTCCTGGTCCATCCACTTTCCTGAAATTTCATTATTTTTTTTTTCCTAACTGGAGTAGAATTCCATGGTCTACACGTACTACATCTTTGATATCCATTCACCCAATGATGGGTATTTGGGTTGATTCCAATTCTTATCTCTGTTGAATTGAGCATCCCTAAACATGGTTGAACAAATGTCCCTATATTGAGGGTAGATGCCCAGTGGAGGGATAGCAGGGCCCAGTGGGAGCTCTATTTGTATCTTTTGCAGGAGCCGCCTTACTGATTTAGGAATATTTTTTTCCTCTCTGACAGCCCATCAGAGGTCATTGATGACCTGCCAGCGAGAAGCCATCATTCATAGTCAAAACTACATATGTTTCCAAGGAGACTCTGGCACTGTTTACAAGGCTGAGAAGCCATCAGCAAGGCAGTGTGGGTGTTGCTGAAATGAAGCTGTGTTGTGAGCATCTCTTACACACCTTACAAAGTAAGCAGATGGCTCAGAGGCTGGATCAGAGGTCATGCTTACACCACAGTGGGGAATTCAAGACTTTCTGCAGGCAGGCCCATCACCATATTTTCCCTCAGCCAGGAATAAGACCCTTTCACAGGAGTTCTTTGTTCAATGTGTACCCAATGTCACCTCCCAAAGCTGTACACTAAAGAAGGGCCATGGGGTCAGATTGGTTTTGGTGCCAGTTTCCTCTAAGACTTGTTATCATCTGCTTCCTTTGCTTCTTCCCTAGGAATCTGTTTTAAACCCTTGAAACTTAAAAGAATCTAATTTTGTACCATTCCTAGGGACAATGGTTTCCCACCCTGTTCCCTCCCAGTCAAAGCAAAGCTGCTGTTAGTCATTTGAAAGCACTGTCATTTTTTTTTTCCTTTTGAAGAGGAACATACTTTCAGTGTGTTCCTGGAACCTTTCATGGTCTCTTTATCTTCTTCGGAAGAAATATAACACCAAGTATTCTCTACAAGGGAAATGACTTGGAAAGATAGAAAATACACAAAAGAGATAATTTCGTGCATTTCTGTCCCATTTCCACTTCAAACCTTTTTCACTCTTCCACACAAGTGACATTCTAATTATGTAGGTGTTAGGTCAACACTTAAAAACCATCTTTTTCTGTGGTGGACAAACTTTAAGTGACCTTCATGATCTCCACATTTTAGTGACTACATCTTTTTATAATTTCATCCTTTTGAATGTCAGAGGGCCCTGTAACTGGGTTGTCATAGAATATGGCAAAAGAGACAAGATGTCATTCTTGCTACTGCTCTGTAGCATTGGAAACATTTGTTGGTGACTCACTTTAGTGTTTCTCTCCCTGCAGACTTTGAGGAAGAAAGAAAATGAATGAGTCCAAGAGATGCCTAAGTACTTTGCAAATCTAGCCTTAGATGAGAATCTAACCCCAGCTGGCCTGCTATTTGTACTCTGACATCATAAGCAGAAGCTCCAGCCTAGCCACCTGCAGATTTTTGACCTGTGAGGTAATAAATGGATGCAGCTTGTTGTAGTCAGCCACAGCCACTGGGATGAGTCTCCAAACCAGGCACAGTTTATGGGAGGAAACAATTTATTTGTAGCTATAGATACAAGGGAAGGTCCAGAATGCAAAAGAGGCTGCTCCCCTTTCACAGGTCCAAGCAGAGAGAGACACCCATCACCAACACCACACACGCAACAGTAAACAGGCAGAAGGCCCAAGGAGAGAATTTCTTCCCCTTTATATAGGCTTAGGGTGGGGTGTTACAACCCTTCCCCAGACTTAATAGCTTCCTGAGTCTCTGGAATTTCCTTCCTGCACTGCCCACATAGGAAAGGATGTTTACTTCTAGCTTCTTTGAGCTTCTTTACATCCTGCTCCTTGCTGAAAGCCTGCCTTCCTGTAAACATCCTCAGAGACGCATCCAAGATATTTAAAAAGATCCAAGTTGACAACAAAATCTAACCATCACACAGCTTAAGCTGCTGTGTTTATTGCAAATTGCTATAGTGCAAAGAAAACTATCAAATCAACTTGAAAATAATTTTCCAACACTTTATTTAGTATGGCATCCAAAACTCTGTAAATCTGATTCCAACTTCTCTACCTGACTTCCTCTGCTGGTGTTCATCTAACCTAGTCACCAATAGAGAGCCCTGTCCACATCCTCATTCCTGTTCCTTTGCTCTTCTTATGGTCTTGCATCAGGGTGTTCTGCCTTTAAAATTTCCCTTTTCACAGTTAGCAGCAATTTATCCTTGAAAGCCATGTACAATAAAGGCGCCTATTCCATCCATAGAGTCCTGGTCATGCACTGTTCTCTCAAGGTCAACTTGATTGAACTTGGTTCATTCTTTCTTGTGTATTTTCATATCATTTCCTCTAGAGATTTTACCTTATTGTATCATGGCTATTTTTGTGAGT
>PVHP010000928.1:0-32560 GCA_004024765.1 Zapus hudsonius
ATTTGCTTGAATTGTGATGAGGGTGTGAAGAGTGGATATATTTAGCCTTTCAACTCTCAGCTTAAATAACGGCAGATGCAGTGTTGGACCATGTAAGAGGTGAAAGCCACTGTGGCCTCACCATAAAGGGCGCACTGTGACCACGAATGGTGCGCACGTGCTTGCTTGCGACATCTTTACCAACCTCCCACGTTTCCTACACGCCGGTAGGATATTGCTGAAGAGGCGGAGGCAGGAGGATCATAAAATACTTTTTTTAAAAAAAGAATCTAATCAAATTCCACTTTTTACAAACATGGGTGACAGTGCTTTATTTACCCTGTATTTTCCTGGGCCATTTGCTGGTGGTTCAAATTCAAGGCTAAAGTCAAGGTTTGCTAACTGGTGTCACTGCCCAATTGAGAGTCCATTGATTGATCTGAATAATGAATTGGCAGTTAAATCTCATGCCAAGAACATACTAGATATTTCTTTTAAAAAATTTATTATTAATAATAAGATACATTGTATGAGCAAGTCTTGTGATGGTACCCCCAGTTCCCTCCTCCCTGACCCCAACCCACTGAGGGCCCTCCTCAGTGGGACTGCTGGACTGGTCCATGGGATAAGGGTTTATGAATTGTACAAGTAGTAGCCAGTTTTTTGTTGTGTGTGTGTGTGTGTCTTGTTGTTGGGGGGTGGTGGCAATGTCTCTGGATATTCTCCCCCACCATGGCTCTTACAATCTTTCCACCCTCTCTCCCACAAAGTTCCCTGAGTCACCGAGGGTGAGTTTTAGGTCTGCATTATGGTTGAGATCTTGAGTCTCTGGATTTCTGCTTTGGATTGTGTTGGGTAGCGTCGGTGTCTGTCTCCATTACCTTTTCATAGGTTATCTGACTTGCTGTGTATGTAGCTCTCTTGTTCATCTCACCACTTCCTCAAAGGTTTCATTTGGGCCCCAGATGATGAGTTAGCAGTGGTTCATCTCCTGCCTGGGTGTCAGCCATCATCTGAGGTCCTTGGTGGTATCAGGTTGCCCATTTTTCTGGCTGCCTTCCTCAGAGAGCTGGCTTCCCTGCACAAGGTTGCTGGCCCTCCACAAGCTCCATATTAGTCATTTCTTATCTCTTTCTTCTTATTGATGGAGATGATAAAACTCTAGGCTTTGAGCTTTTAGCTCTGATGCAGCCGGCTGCTCTTGAGTATATGTCCAGTAGACCACTGAAATTCTTTGGCATTCTGAGTAATATTTGTCTGAGAAACTATTTTTAGGTAAAACACCACAGTTTGGTGGCAGCTGTACAAAGATATGAAGCAGAAACTGAAGAGAAAATCTGGAGAATATACCAATATCCAGGTTCATTTAGTTTTCAATTCCATCAGACAAAGGACTGAAAATTTTTGTTGGGTGGTAGTAGGGAATTGCATATTTTTGTAGGATTTTAAGGTGTTTTCTGTGCTTATCTGTGAAAAGGATGAGATTTTATTTAAAGTTATTACTTTTTAACTCTTATTTACTCATTGTGGTGTGTGTGTGTGTGTGTGTGTGTGTGTTTCTAGTTAACCGTGGTGGACTGGGAATTAAATCCAGGTTGGGAGACTTTCTAAGAAACTGTCTTTAACTGCTGAGCTGAGCCATCTTCTGGGTCCCAGGATAGGATCTTTCCTGAGGCAATTTAGCTCTCATCTAGTTCATCTTTCTGTTCTCTTTATGTAACATGTTTGGAATTTAACCACAGTGATAATTAATATCAATATGAAATTGTTTCCTTTTTTGACTAATAAAATATGGAAACCAAAATGCTTATATTAAAAAAAATGGTCTGACTTCCCACATTGAAAGTAGAACACATACACAAGGGAGAGCAAATCACAAGGTAATGCTATGAAATATCCCTAAGGAATATTTATCAGCAAGACAGACAAAGCTGAGCTTAACTGAAACTTATTTTTAGTCAGACTGAACATGAAGCCAGTGTTCTGATATTAAGCAAGTCCACACACAGCCCAGACTGAACTGGTTGACTTAATCAGGTCTTTATTATCTGTAAATAAGTGTTTTTTTTAGAAAACCAACTAGATATTTAATTAAAATATTACAATGAATAACACTTTATTACACCTCTTATTAAATCCAGCCTTCCTTTCAGAGCTGTGAGTTTGACACAATCAAACAAGTTATTAAAGTTTTGTTTCATGTTTGATGAAACCCAAAATAGTGAAACACCATGATTAATGAAAGCCTTTTCTTTAGTAAGGAAGCTAGGGCATATTTATTTGGTATTTGTCATGATGTTTATCCACAACAAACATTCCCTGCTTATGAGCTCATTAAGAAAAATGGGATTTGATTTTTATCCTGAATACATTTAGGCTGGCTCTTCTACTGTTTTTTTACAGATGATGAAAGAATGTGTGTCCTGGCTGGAAAAAAGGAGACGTATCTTTCATTTTTATCTTTTATAATTTCGTTTTGGGTTAGATAAAGAAATAGAGGCATATACAAAATAGTCATACTGAGCTCAAAGGAAAAATGGAAGATCAAAGCCAGCAGTATAAAACATTTAGACAAAAAGCTAGAATGAATTAGAAAGAATTTTAAAACTTGTGTGAAGCTGGGGAGTAATGCATACCTGTAATCCTAGGGAGGCAGAGGCAAGAGGATCCAGAATTCCAGGCCTGTCTGAGTTACCCAGTGAGATCCCATCTCAAAAAGCAAACAAATAAACAAAAACTCCTGATGTGAAAATTTAGAAGTTATTTGTAAAACAGTGGGATTTATTTTTGCTAGTAAAGAAAGTTGCCTTTAGCATTTTTTTCATTTCTTTCCTTTTATTCCTCTTTTCTATGGTATATGACTATGTATTCAAGTATCCTCAGCTTACAAAATAAATCCCTTATGTATTATTCTGCCAAAATATATTACTTCAAGTTTGCAAAGTAAAAAGCATATTCAACTAGACTTATATTCCATGGAGAGGCACTATCATTATGTATTTTGAGAATAAAAGGATTACTCTTTTAAAGAAACACTGTATGTACTTCCTTCTTGGAGGTTTCAGTGGACTTTTTCACGTTAAACTTCTGTGAACTTCCTCAGTAAGGACTTTGTGTAACCTAATATTTCCCAAATTTATTTAAATAAGGAGAATTTCTTCTAAAACTTGACATCTTGCAGAACAGCTGCTTAAGGAAAGTATTTGGGGAAGTGCTACTGTAGAGCCATAATATTTATACTGGTTTTAATTCCAGACCTTTGAGAATTCCAAAATTTATAAAAACCCAGAAATTAACAAAGAAGAAACAGATGTTTGCAGAATAGCTATGCTAGCTACATAACTCTCACATCCAATCCAATTTCAGCGCTGAGGAGATTCAAATTCAGCTTGATGCTTTTCGTAGAAGATTTTCATTCGTACACATTTGTCTCAGAGCATCCAGATGGTGGTAATGTCTTTATTTGCATTATAATTAACTATCATGGAATGGAATGGTTGATGATCACGCACAAGTAGTTTGAACTGCAAGAGGTGAATCCATAATGGTCAGAGATTAAAGATGTAACATAGGGCCTGAATAGCTGTGCAGCCGAGTTACTTCAATCGTTCACCCTGGCTTCCATATCTACAGTTTGGGATCATGATAGTTCCCATGTCATCAGATTCTCATGAAAGGCACATGAATTAATATTTAAGTTCTCAGAACAGCACGTGCCATGTTGTAATCACAGCTTCTGTGTCTCATGCCCTAACATAGAAGTTACTGATTTGGACTTGGTGAGCTGAGAATGGAATTTATCTGACTTTTTGTGTTGCAGGAAGAGAAAGAGGAAGAATAAAGAAATAGGAGGAATGTTTGCACATATATCAATTGCTCCACACATCTGAGAGGACTACTATATTATTATCAGAATGTACTGAATGTGGATGTTTGCTAAAATGCTGGAGGAGGACTGTGTTCTTCATAGCGGAAAGCTGGAATTTCTGGGTGCCTCCTGGATGACTGGAGTGAGCATCGCATCCAATGGGTTTGGCTTGCAAATGTTTGCTTCTTTCATGTCTAAGTTGACTCCACCATCAGATTGTCCAAGTAAGACAAAAGGGACAGATCGCTGCATTATATAACTAAGACATCTTTCCCCAACCCAATTCATGAACAGTGCGGATAGGCAGTGTATGACCAGCTCAGCTCCAGCTTGCTGCCTGTGGTCACAGGGCACACCTTTCTTTAGGCATTGCGTTACTGACCCTGAAGGAGGAGCAAGGGCAGAGGGCAAATAACTTCAGCTAGTTGAACTTGCTTTCCTTTTAAGTTTTCCTGGAAACCCCACACTCTGCAATGTGCACTTATCACTCCTTAACCAGGCCCATGATATACTGTTACTATGCAGCCAATGCTTGACAAGTTAATAAAGAACAGCTCTGGTTCATATGGATTTTATGCTCATCAAAATTGGAGTTGGCACTTTGGTACCCTCTGTGTACTCTTCAGGATTAAGGAAATTGTGTTTTTCTCAAGCCAGCTCTTTGTCTATAAAAAGTATGCTTGGACACCCACTGTTCCCCACTGAACTACTGTACTTCTATTTCTACAGTGTTCTGATCAGGTTACCCACTCCTCTGTCAGAGACTCTCTTTCCTATCTGGCAGATTCTATCAGCATTTCATGTTTTGTATTCACAGCGCTATCTCCTACACTATCTCAGTAGATTGAGATATGTTTTGAAGGCTAAACTAAATGATTTCTGCTGGAGGCCAACTGTGGCAGCTGACTTACAGTTACTGCTTAGTAAATGTTTAGTAAGTGAATTACAGACAACTGAATACATAAAAGTTGGAATGAACAATTGAGCATATCAATGAAAAATGGAGCATTAATCTTTTACATAAAGTAATGACTTCTCCACACTCCGGTATTCTTTTCTGCTCAGCATTTAGAGAAAAACATGTGCCACGTCTGAAAACTTTTTATATCATAATGTTTACTTTAAAGAAAGAAGGAATACAGAATAGAAATTGCCTAGTAGAAAACAAAAGCGAATCCTTCTGAAAGAGATTCAGCTTATCTCTCTGGTTTCATCTTATGAAAGGTTTGATTCAAAGGGTTTTAATAAAAACTGAATGAATGAGCAGCCAATTAAAAAAGAAAGAGAGAATACGCAAGAGTTAGCAGGCTATTCTCATCTCTTTAGATTCCAAGCAATGTGTTATTAATGCCATTGTTCTGAGTGAATAATATAAGGGTGCACTGGGTAAGTAATTAACAGCAACAATAATTATTACTTAAAATGATGCTGTGTAGGAAGCTGGTATTTTTAACTTATAGGATACATGGAGTAGTTTCTTTGAATCATTCATGCTAAGTTTTGCATTTTTATTACCACATACAGGATGCAACTCTGGTATTATATTTATAGTATATTTGTGGTTTCATATACCTAGGACCTAATTATGAAAACAGCTGCCCTCACATAAAAGTATATTTTGTGAGAAATTGTCCTTTCAATAAAAAGGGACTCTGATTTCTGTATTATCGAGACATGCATATTTTAAATAATAAAGTGACAGATCTTAATTTGCTCAGAGGCAGAATTTGGCTGAAATATGGCGTCTTTGTAAGAAAATAGTGATGAAAGATGTCCTTATTTGTAGGAATCATGCTTTCTCTTTTCATACAGCTGGGACCAAAATCTTGAAGTTATTTGAGTGCCTAGTTCATGGAAAAAATCTGTTCAAAGAAGAAAAAGAACATGTCTTATTTCTTTGTTACTCTTGGGTGAAGAGTAGGAAAAAGACAATGGAAAAAAGAAGGTAAAAGTCAAGGCTTCCTCTTTTTCTTTAACAGCTCTCAAAGAACAGAGCAGGTTTGAGGAGGTAGTCCTTTCTTGAATCAGAACTTGAACCTTGATGATGACCTCATATGTGGACCTGTTTGTTTCCTGAGTAAAGACTTTTGAGTCTGGTTTGTTTACCTTATCATAGACATTGAGCCCACACTGTAACCAAGAATTGTGCTTCCTTTTCACCTTTTAGCTCCTTGCCTCCCATTCCCATAGGACAGCAAGAAGGAAAGGTATATTTTGGCTCCCAATTTCAGAGCACAGTCCATCCTGGCTGGTCACACTGTATAGCAGTCAGGAAACAGCTGCTGTGAGTGCTGGGTTCCACTCACGCTATCCTTTATATTCATTCTAGGACACCACCTCGACAATTAACCTAATCTAGAAACTCCCTCACAGACATCATGTTGACAATTACTATTTTTTTAATGTTGGTTTTTGGAGGTGGGGTCTCTCTCTAGCCCAGCCTGACATGGAATTCACTATGTAGTCTCAAGGTGGCCTTGAACTCACAGCAATCCTCCCAGCTCTGCCTCCAAATGCTGGGATTAAAGGTGTGTGCCACCACACCCAACTGACAGTCACTTTTAACCATTACACCCGGGAATGAAGGGTGCACTGTTTACAACTTTGAACCACACTTAAGTGTGCCAGTATGGGGTCTTAATTCTGCTCTCAAATTAATCATCAGGTAGGGTTCAAGAGCACTATTACTCATTCTTTCTAAAATTCTAAATCTAGTGGGAATTAAATTTACAGCCTCCAAACCATCCTCGATATTTTGCCATTCCCTTCACCCCAAACACAAAGGTTTACATAACACATTAAATTCAAGTTCAAAGATAGAAAATATAAAAACACAGAGAACACTACCAGATTTAAATTTCTTCAGAAATAATCCTTGCAAGAAAATCTTCATGTGTGAATGTATAATGCTTAGGGAATGCATACTCTAAATCCTTTGGAGACGAATTCTGTTAAACTAGGTGAAGGCTGTGAAGACTGCAATGCTAAATTACTGGAATTTGTTTCACTTTGTAAATTGAGCAAACATTATTTTTTACATTTTATAGTGTAAGTAACTTATGGGATACAGATTAATCCCTTTTGGTCATTTTTAAAAATGAGATTAAGCAGGAATGTAACAGGAAGATATTTTGGTAGATAATCCCTTTTGGTCATTTTTAAAAATGAGATTAAGCAGGAATGTAACAGGAAGATATTTTGGTAGAAAAAAACAAATGTCTCATAATGTATTTGTTTTTTTAAATACATTTTATTTATTCATTCATTATTTATTCATTCATTTCACAGTGGTCGGATGAATCAAACTCAAGTTCACGCATGTACCACATTTCAATGACACAAAGTCAAGAATTCTGAGTCAAGTCCTTAGCCCTCACCATATATTTGAATTCATACTTTATGTGAATGACATATACCAACTACATTCTATTCCTTCAAGGAATTTACAACTCAGGTAAAGAATCTGTCAACAACTCAAACCTGTAATAGTGTTAGTAAAAGAGAAGCAGGACCTTAAATGCTTGTGTTGGGACAGATTAAATGAAGTTAGGAAGTTCCAACGGGAGTTCAGTATCAAGGAACGCTCAAGGTTACACTGTAGTTTCCTTAGGAGAAAACAGCAGAGAGGTGCAGTGCAGATGTGTATATTCTAGGCTTATCTAGTGCCAGGCCTTGAAATAAACAGGCGTAGCATCAGGTAAAGCAATGTTGGTCAACATGAGCCCTACAAGGCCAAAAAGGAGAGAGTTTATTCTTACAGGAATGAATACTGGGGTTCAGTATAATTACTTAAGGAAGGGACTGAAACATTGTGTTGTGTCAGAATTGAAAGCGGATGGCCAACAAAAAGTCAGGAAGGTTCTATAGAGTTGGTGTAGGAAGCACTCAAAAGACAAAAAAGAGAATTAAAATAAAGAGTTGATATAACCTAAGAATAGAAAGATGACATAGAATGACTGTAAGTTATGGATTTTCCAGGAACACCCAGTTTATATCTGCTATACCAGTGTAATAATTGAGCCATTTGGATGACTGATGCCAGAGTGTCATTCATATATATATATATATATATATATATATATATATATATATATATATATATATATATATATATATATATATATATATATAATATCTCCCAGCCCAGGAAGTTGCTATGATGAAATTATTTTGCAGGACCTCCAACAAATAGCAAAAATTGCCATTCCAAACATTGACTAATGTCATGTGGACATAATTAATGGGAAGAGGAGGAGGATTTCAAGGTGTAAGTACCCTACAGATAGTTGGGCAGTTGAAATGGTCAAATAGATGCATATTCCAGAGAATGCTTTCACGGTCATCTCTATACTGCTTTTGTGAAAGCAACTTTGGACCAAGATCTACATTTAGATTCTGAATGTGAGGTGATACAAGCTCATTAACAGAGCCCAGCACCTTAGGACAAGTCAATATTAATCACTGGCTGAGAGATACCATGGAAAACTGTGATCAAGGGACTGTTTCCAGTAACATTTAACTAAGAGAGTCCCACACTTTCCTCCACTTAACATTGCAACCTACTTTCCACTCTTCTTCATTACACACACTCGACTGTATCTAAATTCACTTCATCCCCACCTGGCAGATGTCCTCTTTCCCTCATGTCTGTTAGCACAGTTTTACCCCACATCACCCCCCACCGCCTCCTCAAACTTTGCCCCTCCTTCTCCACCTGCTCATTATCTACTACTACCTAATATCACTTAATTTCTCGATGATTTTAGTGTGTTTGTGTGCAGTCTGTGCTCAGGGAATGCAGAGGAGGACATCTGCTTTCTTCCTGCATTGCTCTTCGCCTTATTTGCTAGAGACAGGGTCTCTCACTGAACCTGGAGCTTTATCTGTATTTTGTCAAGACTGATTGAGCAGAGAGCCCCAGGATCCACCCGCCTCAGTGCTGGAGTTATAGGTATATGCGTCCATGCCTGGCACAAGCTGCCACAGCAAGCACTCTAACCACTGGGCAGTCTCCCAAGTTCATCTCCATGAAGTCTTCCTGGCAGCACCAATTCACTTGCATTCGGAAGCTGATCAACTCATAGCATGTGTTGTCTTATTAATATAAATATTAAATTGTATACTTGCATTAAGTCTGTGTTTTTTATATAGTCTTATATTACACAAAACCTTTTTTTTTTTGCAAGGTAGGGTCTCACTCAAGACCAGGATGACCTGGAACTTATTTTGTAGTCCCAGGCTGGCCTCATACTCAAAATGATCCTCCTTCCTCTGTCTCCCAAGTGCTGGGATTAAAGGTGCCATCCACCAAACATGGCTACACTATTTTTTACTCATCATGTATATATTTTATTTACCCTTTGAATGTGGACTTCCATATTTCTCTGTCATCTATAACTCTTAACTTCATTTTCCTCAGAAACAAAGCAACATTTTAATGTTCTAAATGTTAGTTTGCAAATTCAAAGACTTACTAAATAATTTTCAAAGTATTACCTTGTTTCGTCATAAATTATCTCATTTATATACTTTACCATATTTATTAAAATCACAAAAATATTAAGAGCATTTGGTGCTTTTAGGACATTTGATAGAAAATATGAACACCTTCACTGTAAGGAAGACTTTTTTTAAATAATTAATAATATAATGATCATATCATTTATATTTTAAATCATATTTATTTAACCTATTAAATATAATACAATACACGGTACTGAATAATCCGAAAGTATTAAACTTCTAAATTTAGAGCTTATATTAATAATAAATTAATAAAGATACAAATTCACATTTTCAAGGGGGCAATGACACTGAAGAAGAACACAATTTCTTTCTTGTTTCTATTTCTTGTGAATGTATCCATGAAATATAATTTCATGAGTGGTGGACCAATGAAAGGTCCTTGTGTTTCTCCCAAATTTCCTGATCTACAGCTGGGTTTTCCATCAGCAGCCCAGTAGGTTGTCACATAGTAAGGTGCCTCTCTATAGTAACACAGGAGGTGTGAGGAAACCATCACTTCCAGTTTTACAGAGAAATTCTACATTAAATCAATATTTATAATGAATGGAAGAACAGGATCTGAACCATCATATGTATAAGTTATGTGATTTGGAAATTTATTAGAGTAGAATTCCATTGAATTTTCCTAAGTATCTCCCACTTTCTGAATGTAGATGCTTCTTGCATCATCTGTTTTGTCCAAGCTTCAGAGAATAGACTGCGTAAAGGGAGACAGCCTGGTAGAATGATCAAGAAGTTACCTTTCAGTAGCTTCATCACCAACAGCTTCCATCAGGGTAGCTGTAAATTGCTGAACATCCATCTATCTTTACCTCTGGAAACATGAGTAATGTTCTTATATTTTTAATTTGTACTTAGTCTGTATGTTAAATAGCCTGTGTACATAGCTAGAAATTAAATGAGTAGACACCTAGGCTTGAAATTCAAATAGTGGCATGGGAAAATATTTTTACTGCAATAAATGCATCTCTGATGTCTTTAGGGGAAATTGAATAGTATTTTATTGACTAAGATCAAACAATCTCTAATTACCACCCAGAGGCACAAAGGAAAATTGCAGCAAGTAGAGGCAGCATTAGGTTGCATCACAGAGGCAGGCACTATTTTGGTCTATGCCCAGGCATTTCCTTGAGGAACTTACATAAGCACTTCAAGGAAATGCCTGGGCATAGACCAGAATTGTATCTTCCAGAAAGTCCATCATACTACAGCCTTGCATCGCAAGGTCTTCATTGCCCTTTTCTGACATCCCTGAGTCCTTTTTCTTATGACATTTGAACTCTTTAACAATCCTCAGATAACACGAAAGCAGAAATAGTTCTATCTCACTGAAATGTATAGTTTCTTTTCCTTTTGCTTTATGAAATATTTATAAAATCTGTCACTCCATTATATGCATTGCAGATATCTAATTTATAATATGCTGAATGTATATGAATCTCTTTGGCATGATTATTTGTTTGATGGTGTTAGAGATCAAACTCAGCTCATTGTTGGCTTGGTTCTTACCATCCAAGTGCCTTACCTGCGTGCAATCCATCAAGATGTCTTCATTCTCTCCTGGATAAGATACACAAGTCTCACCCTGAGACAGAAGGATCTTTATGCAGGACCTGAGGACTGAGTGAGCCTTCATTTCCTCTTCTGTTCCACCTTAGGCCCTAAACTCCAACCTCACAGAATTACATTCCATGTGTCTTTCGCTTTGGCACAATTTTCCACATAGTAAGTTTTCGTTTGACACCACACTTCCTGGCTGTCTTGGCTCCATTGGATGTTGCCCACGAGCTTTTCTTTGGGCTGTGCACACATTTCTAGTACCACTTAGGCTCCTCCCATCACCCTGATGCTCAGACAGTTCTCCTTTCTTGCACAGCTCACTACCTTTAGAGTCTATCAGATGTGGCACTGTCCTTGCCATTTCCTTTCCACATTCAGTTTAGGGAGTTCATCTTCCTGCCATCGGGAATTTACCATCAGTGACACTTTCTGAGGATGTACCTCTGCATTCCCATGTTCTCTACCCCAACGTAAATCTCCTTAACAGACATTATTGTTATTTTTTAGATTAGAAATTACTTAATTTTTCAAACTCCTCACTAGATTAAAACTTATAAAATCATAAATCCTCATCTAGTTTTGTACATTCTTATGTATATTAGTATGTTGTATATTACCTCACTTATAGTACTTTTCTAGTAAGAACTCAATGATATATTTGCCATTATCTAGAATTCCACTCACTGGTGAAATGCTATTCAAATATTACCTCTTCAGAAAAGCTACTCTCTACATCTCTTCTTAGCCCTTGGGTCTACATTTTTTCTCTCATGGTTATCCTATTCTATGATGGGCTTTTCCTGAAGCAAGAAGGTACTTTGGGCCCATGTTTATCTCCTTTGAAGACAACAGTTATAACTCATTGGTTTTTAGATTATCAGAAACTTAGGATAGCACATATCTACAGTGAGCACTTGAGATGTATTTAATTAATCAACAAGTTCTTGAGTTTCCCAGTCATCACATTACATTGATACTTATTTCTCTTTGAGTAAATGAAGTGGAAGAAATAGGACTATTCAAGAACAAGAAATATCCTGGGTGAATCTGCAAATTTGTGATTAAAAAATTACTACCTCTTAGAGATTAAGCTTTCTTATCTATTCAATAAAGACACCAGAGATAATGACTTTTTGTATCTTCTAGAAAGCTTTATAAAAATGTAAGTAAAATAGTTAATATATAAAGTATAGAATATAGGAATAATTTAAAGTACATGTGATACACTTCAGCTTTTGCAACTAAACTCTTAAAAACAAATGATTTACTTTGTACAATGGTCTCAATTCAAAGGGAAATTGGGGGAAATTTTTTGTTTACTTAAAAAATTTTGAGCTTAACACTAACCAAGGATGTGAAAGACTTGTATAATGAAAACACTGAAGAAGGAAATTGAAGATGACATGAAAAGATGGAAAGATCTTCCATGTTCTTGGATAGGTAGAATTAATGTCATGAAAATGGCAATACTCCCAAAACAACATAGAGATTCAATGCCATGCCAGTAAAAATACCAGCATTATTCTTTGTAGACATAGAAAAAAAATAATTTCCAAATTTATTTGGTAAGGCAAAAGGCCTTGGATATACAAAGCAATCCTTAGTAAAAGAAGCTCATCAGGAGGTATCACCAAACCCAATCTAAAGATATATTACAAAGTCATTGTAACAAAAACAGCCTGGTACTGGCATAAGAACAGACAGATAGACCAGTGGAACAGAATTGAAGACCCTGCCCTAAGCTCAAGCAACTACAGCTACTTAATATTTGATAAAGGTGCCAACAATGCCCAATGGAGTAAAGGTAGCGTCTTCAACAAATGGTGCCCGACAAATTAGATAAATACTTGTAAAAAGATGAAAATAGACCTAGTCCTCTCACCATGCACCAAAATCACCTCCAAATGGATCAAAGACCTCAACACAAGACCTGAAACTCTGAAAATCCTGGAAGAAAAAAATAGGGGGAACTCTCTATGAAATAGGAGTAGGGAAAAACTTCCTGAACAAACCTCTAGTAAACCAGAAAGTATAGCAATCACTTAACCAATGGGATCTCATCAAGCTAAAGAGCTTCTGTGCAGACAAACTTACCATACTCAAAGTCAATAGACCACCATCAGGTTGGGAGTTAATCTTTGCAAGCTGTAACACAGGTAGAGGTCTAATATCTAGAACTTATAAAGAACTCAATAAGTTAAATAATATAACATCAAACAGCCCTCTCACAAAATGGGCCTCTGAGCTCAACAGGGAATTCTCAGAGGAAGAAATACAAATGTCCAATTCTCACTTAAGAAAATGTTCAACATCATTAATCATCAGGGAAATGCAAATCAAAACAACAATTCCACCTCACTCCAGTAAGACTGGCAATCATTAAAAAATCTACCAACAATAGATGTTGGTGAGGATCTGGGGAAAAATATAACTATGCAAAATTTAAACTCACCCACTATGACTCAGGGAAATTTGTGGAATATATATGTAATTTTAAGCTAATAAAAATGTTAAAAAATATTGAGAACTCCTTGAACAAAGCAAGTTAGCAAAACTCATTTAGTTCAGCACAGTTTTATGTATTGAGGTCCTGGCTAAACTGTGGGGAATAAAGATTTTTGGTTTTCAGTCTGGTATGTAATCAGCATGGAAGTTACTACTCTATCCCAGTTATAAGTAAAAACTTGAAGAAATTGAAAATTTGGTAACTTTTTGAATTTATGGAGAAATGAGTTTACCGTGCATAGAAATAAAGCTGCAACCCCAAGTTTTGAAATAAAGGTAGGCAGTGCAGAAAATCATAACTTACCCTGAAGAGAGAGTACTGAGGAAAACCTAAACTGTAACTGATATATTACAGGTGGTAGACACCTGTAATCACAGCTACTACAAAGATGCTATCACATAAGCCAGAGAATTATAAATGACCCTGTGGTCCTCAATCATTGCAGACCCTCATACTTTGTGGAGTTTATTTCCTGGAGCTCTACAGAGATCTCACAGTGAATATCAGTGTTTATAGCAGGAAGAGAGGAAAGGAAATCACTGTGAACTGCACCAAAGCATTCTGTCCTTAACAAGGTCTGCTCCCAAGAGAAGCTACTTAACAAGAGCCTAAACTTCTAAAGAAATAGATTCTAATATACCCAGCTCCAGCTGGCTTCCACATGGAGGGAGGAACTTACCAAACTCAGCCTCCTCGAGTTTCCCCTGTGGAAAAAGAGAATATAAAACTGCTCATTTCTGTTGTCCTGGACATCACTGAGAAAAACTTGTGAAATTCACAATCTAGAGACACAGGCTCACTGAAAGACTGAAACTTACTCATGGGATTTCAGAACAGTTCTCCTACCCTCACATCTCACCACTACAGTGCTATAGGCCTTAGTACTAGAGTTGCTTTTATCTAGTATGTCAAGTCCAATTATAAAAAAGTGAAAACATAATAAAAGGCAGAAAAAAATCAGAGAAAGAGCAAGTATCAGAACCATACAAAAATATGGCAGTGATATTGTAATTATCAGATAGAAAATTCATAACAACTGTGGTATCCTAAGGCAACTAATGGGTAAAGTATACCATGTATAAAAATAATCAATAGAAGAAGAAAGATACAGTGTTTCATGTCTATCTATTTATCTATGAAAACTATATATATTTATAATATATATATTAGTTACATATAAATATAATATACATATTATATATGCTTTTTCTAAGTAAAATGAGCAACAGTGGTTATACAAAGAATATGAGAAGGGGAAAGGGATTATTTTGTAATTATAAGGTACTAATACTGACTATAACATGAAAGTATATTGGAGTATTAGTAAATCAATTTTTCAAATTCTAAGGCAAACACCAAAAATTAACATAGATAAATACAAATTTGAAGAGAATAGCTGAAGGAAAAATATAATAAAATATTCAAGGTAATCCACAAAGGGCAGAAAAATGTGGTAGATAAAAATAGAAACAAAGAAGAGTAAGTGTAACATAGCTACAAATATGATAGATATCCTCCAACTATATCAATCATCACTTGGAATGTCCATGGATTAAAGCACCAATTAAAATGTAGAGATTGCCAGAGTTGATTAAAATAAAAAGAAAGGCCAAACTGCATGTTTACTACAGGTAACACACTTTTGATATAAAGCCACATCAGGATTAAAAGTGAATGGTTGGTCAGACACTTTGGCATGTGTGGTCAATCCCAACAACTCTGAAGGCTGAGTCAGAAGGATCACTTGAGTCTAGGAGTTTGAAGCCAGGCTGGAAGATGTAGTAAGATCCTGTCTCTAGCAACAAAACAACAACAAAAAAATCCATAAAAGTTAACTAAATCTGTTTTTAAAAATAGCAGATGGTGAGAAATATATCATGTTCACACTAACCAAGACAATGTGGAAATTGGTAGATTAATTTCAGACAGAACAATGAAATTTATGAAGGATAAAGAAGTTCTCCAAGAAGATATAACAATCCTTTATGTGTACATGCATAACATTAGACAGGTAAGACTACTAAGAGAAATAGATGACTTTTCTCTAGTTATTGGAAACTTCAATAACCCTATGTCAAAAACAGACATGCAGCAGGCAGAAAGTCAGCCAAGGGCAGGGTGGAGATCAATGCTACTTCAAGTCAACTGGAAATACTCCAGCTCACATGGATATTTCTCAAGCCAGAACACATTTTTGTCCATAACAATGTATTTTAACCCATCTATAGAAAAGAATAGAATTCTACAATCTATGCTATTAGGCAACAATGGAATTAAACAAGTCAATAACAAAAAGACATCTAGAAAATACCCAATACTTAAAGGTTAAATTATAACATATGAATCAAAGATCTTCTCAATGGAAATTAAGCAATTGTTCTAAAGTCTGTGAAAATAAAAGTTTTTCAAATGTTGTGAGATACAACATATATTTATGGGTAAACTTACAAGAGTAAACACATTAATTAGAAAAGAAGGAGGGTCACAGATTAATTTTAGACCATCCATATCAGGAGACTAGAAAGAGAAGAACACAGTAAATCAAAGCATGGAGTGAAAGATCTGAACACAAATCTGTGAATCAGAAAATGGAAAACCAAAATGGAAAATCAATTAAACCAAAAATTTGTTCTTTGATAAGATCAACAAAATTGTTAAGCCCCAAGAAATGACAAGTGAAAACAGAGAAAATACAAATTACACATATCAGAAAGAAAGTATAGGACATCCCTACAGATCTCACAGATATTAAATGAGAACAGAGTTAGGTTTTGAGTACCAGGAATAAAGTCTTTCCTATGGGGAGGAATGATCTTAATTGGCCTATACATACTAAAAGAATTCTAATATATATATATATATATATATATATATATATATATATATATATATATATATATATATATATATATATGTATATATGCCAAATTCAACAATGTATAGCTAAGTTGATTCAAACTAAACATACATAAGTCTTTTACTTTTTGCATGTGTATGCACATGTGTGGTGTGTGCACGCCTATATGTATACATGTGTGGGCAGGTGTATGTTTATATGAGTACATGTGTATGTGGAGGTTAGAGGTTAATGTCAGGTGTCTTCATCACTCTTCACCTTTGTTTTTCTTCATTTGAGATAAAGACTCACAATGAACTTGGAACTCACCTATTAGGCTAAACTAGGTGACCAGCAAGCTCTGGTGATCTTCTTGTCTCTGCTTTCCTAGTGCTGAAATTAAAGATGCACATTGTCATGAGAAAAAATAAACTCTGATAAAAGAAAAGAAAGAATTAAACAAATGGCAATACAGTCCATGTTCATAAATGACATTATGAAGATGTTGGTTGTTTATAATTTGATTTGTATTTTGATTTAATGCTACCCTATAAAAAAGTCCCAAAAGGTTATTCTGGGACAATCTCAAACTGATTCTAAAGTTTATATAAAAAAAGCAAAATATGCTGAATATCCAACATAATACTGAAGAAGAACAAAGTTGGAGGGCCATGATACTATCCAATTTTAAGACTTACCATAAATCTTACAGAAATAAACACAGCATAGTACTAATGAATAAAACAGACAGATGGAGCCAACTATAAAGCCCAGAAATGCCATATGAATACTGCCAGTTTATCTTCTGGAATAATAAAGAACAACACTATGGGAAAAAATCTTTCCCCAAAATGGCAGAGAAACAACTGGACATTATAGACAAAAAGAGAACACAGATATACTTTACATCTTTCCCCAGAATGCATTCCAAACTTTGAACTGGAAAGTGACAAGAAGATAACAGAGGAGAAAATGCATATGAACTTGGTTTGGTGATGACTTGTTCAATAAGACACCAAAAGCATAATCCATGAAAGGTATTGAGAAGCTTTAATTTTAAAATTAAAACATTTGTGTTCTATAAAATGCATTTTCATGAGCCTGAAGAGGAGTAACAGATCAGAATAAAACTTTTGCAGAAGATTTATGTTTGAGAGATTGCCTCCATTGAGATGGGGCTACTGTACTGGGTCAGTAGCAAGAATCCTGAAGGAGTTTTCCTGCTCTTTAAAGTTAATCCCCCACCCTCCAGATTAACAGATTTGGTAGCCCACACTGTACTATGGAAGAATAAGAAATCCAGAAAAGAAAGGGACATTGGATTTACAACACAATATTTTGCAGTTGACTGGGCAATGTTAGTCAGGGTTGTTAGAGTCCCTGCATGGAGGGCCAGCATGGAGCTGTGAGTTGCAATGGAGACCCCCCCCCAGGATTTTGGGGATGCCCAGACTGTCCATGATGGAGAGCTGCTGGATGGAGATGAAATTTTCCCCAGCTTTGAACAACCCATCTGGAAGGGCAAAATTGGAACACCAGTGACTTTGTCACAAGTCATATATGTCACAAGTGGAGTTACAGTATTTGATGTTGCCCTGTTTGGTTTACATCTTGCATTGGTTCCATCTTTCCTTACAAAGACATCTTTTATAGTGTGAATGTTTGCGCTGCATCATTATATGATTGTAACTTGTGTTTTAATTTTATAAGCTCACTGTTAGGAGACTTTAGATTATGGGAATGTTTGAACAGTGTTGGGATTGATAAAAAAACTAATCAGGCCTTTAAAGTTGGACTACATGCATTTTTGCATCTTGAAATGGTCCCCGAGTCTATGGGCACCAGGGGAGGAATGTGGCAGTTTGAATCAGATGCCTCCCATAGACTCATGTGTTCTGAATACTTGGGTCCCCATCTTGTGGCATTTTGGAATGCAGAGCCTTGCTGTAGGAGGTGTGTTGTTGGGGGGGGGCTTGGGAGTTTTATAGCCAGTTCCTTCTTGCCTGGACTCAGCTCACTCTCTTGCTGTTATTTTCCATCTACTGTGGCAGAGGTGATGTCTAGCCTCTGATTTTGTCATGCTTTTCCCTGCCATAATGAAGCTTCCCCTTGAGACTGTAAGCCAAAATAGTTTCCTCCAATCAGCTGCTTTCGGTTGGGTATTGTGTCTCAGCAATATGAAGATAACAATATATTGCCTTGAGGGACTGCTACCTAAAATATAGAAAGAATTCTTTAAAAACATTTTATATATATTTGTGCCATGAAATATGATGTATGCTATGTGCACAGATGTGTGTAGAGGTGCCATACTATGCAAGTGTCTCTGCAAAGGCCAAAGAGGGTCTTCTGGTGCTCGTCTCTATTGTTCGTATGATACTTACTTGAGGTAGATCTCTCCTTAAAACAAGAGCTTCTGTCTTTTTCAGTTAGCATGCCCCAGCAATTGTCTGGTCTCCATTCCTCATTTATCACCCGCTCCCCCCCCACACACACACAGAGGACTAGGGTTCATGCAGCCATGCCCAGCTTTTAACATGGGATCTGAGGAGTAAAACACAGTGGGGTCCCAGGACCTTCCAGGCCATCATATTTATGCAGCAAGTACTCTTAACTACTCGAAAGACATTAAAAACTAACAGGGCACAAACAAGCAGGTATGAAATATGGTCAGTGATCTATAGACAACTCACCAAAGGAAAGTTATAGACAAAAGTAAGCACATGAATAAATGTTTCATATAACATGTCAGTTGGGGAACACTAACAAATGCAAATGCTGACAAGAATGTCAATAAACAATCTTGTGTGTGGTTACTAAGAATGAAGGCCTATGGAGAATGAATGCAAAGAGATCAGTGGTTTCCAGAACTAGGGGGGGGGAAGAGAGGAACAAGATTTTTTAAGGCAGTAATATAACTAACTCTGATGGCATTATGATGACAAATATATACGATCCTATAATAATGTACACCAATAGAATAAATGCAAAAACAAACTATGGATTCAGAACGATGAGTGTACGTTTATCAATTGTAGCAAATGTCCCACTGTGGTAGGGTGTGAGTAATGGGGGAGGTGGTGCATACGTGGGAAATCCATACACTGCCCCTGTAACCTTTGTATAAACCTACAACTTGTTATAAAAAATGCATTTAACAAACAAATGAGCAGGAGAAGCACTGGCCCAGATGAGTTAAGAATCTCACAAGAGAAGCATGCATTCAAAAAAAAATTTCCAGATAATAGCTAACATTTTTAAAGCGATTGCAATGTGGCAGGCACTATTTTAAGCATTTTAAAATTATCACTTTCATTTTTAACAACTTGCCTAAGAAGCTGGTATTTTCATCCATTTTGTGAAGAAGAGCAAACTTAGGTCAAGCAGCCATCTACAGTTAATGCAATTTGCAAGGAGTTTCTGGGCTCAGGTGGGAACCCCAGAAGTCTAGCTCCAGAGGCTCTGCTTTTTAATTTTGTGCTCTGTGACCTTCTTTTAGATACATTAGTGTGACACACAGAATAAAAGCTTGCAAAGTTCATAAAATATTACAAAGAAGTGATAATTCTGTTGCGACAATAGTAGTTAGATAAGGCTTCAGAGAGGAGGCAGCACCCGTTGAAAGCAATAAAATCTGCAGAATACTCAAACAGAAACACATCTCCCTTTCACTTTCTGCCAGCTGCATAGCGCTGTGGTCCAGTTACTTAATCTCTCTTAATCTTCAAAATGAGGAAATAAAACACACATTGTGAGTTTCTTCATGCAAGGCAGATTCAATCACCTTATGCATATCAGTATATTTTTCCCAAATTACTGCAAGGATGTTCCTGATCTCACCAGGGCTTCTAGAACTTTGCCCCACCTCCAGAGGAGGGATCTACACCTGCACAGACTTTCTGGACTGCTTCAGCTGATAGTGCAGGACAGAAGCGGTGCTGTGTGCCCTCTGAAGCAAGCCATAAAAGTCTTGGCTTCCAGCTGGCGGTGTCATGGAATATTTGACCTTGAAACCCAGCCATGGAACTGCAAGGAAGTCCTAGCCATATGTGGACACTCATAAAAGGAGGAAATCAGACCCCTGGTCTTGACCTCTGGATCGCAGTAACTTCCCAGCCTGTGAGAGAAACATCTTGCAAGCAGACCCTTCTGACCTCCATTGACATGGGTGGAGGGTGGAGTGAGGCCCAGGTTACAGATGTATGATCCAGATAAATGATTTAAGTTGCTCTGAAGAGAGAGGTAACTGAAGCATGTTTAAATCAGATAAGTCATGCAAGCACTCAACATGATGTGTCACATAATGCAATTAATTATGCATTATGTATAATACATATGTAATTATGTATAATACAATTAATTAATTAAAGGTGGCTACTATACTAGAACTGTTACAAACTCAGTGTGAAGATAATAGATCTGGGAATCTGCCAGATTTTAAATCCTAAATTTGCTACTTTTTGGCTATGTAACTTCAAATAATTTGTTTAAGCTCTTAAAGTCCCAATTTCTCATTTTAAAGGACCATTGTACGCACTTCCTAGGACAGTTGCCAGAAGGGCAGGATTTGCGGCTGCCTGTGTGGACCATGGCTCTCCTCAAGATCAAGCCTTCGTGGTAGGTGCTTCTTCATGTAGGTCTCGGGGTAGCTAGTGCATCTGTTAGCAAATTTTTGCCCTAAGTTGAGATGTGTACCGGAAGTGCTCCACAGATCTGCATACTGATGCCCAAATGACACTTTTACCTGTCAAGATTATGAATTTCTTCTACACATGCATCTGGATCTGGATATGTGCCAACCCACAAGCTCGGCCTCTGTCATTTCCATTGATGTGTTGAAAACTCAAGGCTAATAAATAGGGGAAGGTCTTTCTCCTTTCTGTCTCTCTTTCTCTCCCCTCTCCCTCTTCTTTCTCTCTCTCCCCCATACAAAACCTTGAAGAAGACCTAAGGCAATGCTGCTTAATTCTCAACATGATAGGAAAATCATAAAGAACTCTCTTTTTCAGGTTTAGAATTCCCACATAAACCAAGCATGAGTCCATGGCAGATGAGTAGAATTGTCAAATACCCTATCACCGTTGGTCACCTCTCCTTGCTTACACCAAAACTCTGCTACTGCCTTCAAGTTTGTTCTCCATGTTTTGCTCATGTTGAATGAACTCTGAAGGGATTTGTAAATCTTTTATGAAAACAGATCATAGGTGTGGTAGTTTGAAAATGTATGGCCCTTGCTTACTCAGTAACATTGAGCACAGCTCACAAATAGTAATTGGAGTACTTGTATCCCAGCACCTTGTAAAACAACTTGTTTCATCCACATGAAAGTCTAAGAGGCAGAACCTTTTATCAATGTCACCCCCATTTTACAGACAGAAAAACAGAAGCACCAAGGTCCAGGGCCAGTGCACCAAGTAGCTGGTCAGTGCCAAGACAGTTGGACACCAGGAGCCATAAGCTTAACCATAGCCATTGCTTAACATAGCAAGACTGAGGCATCTGAAGGCCTTGCATATTGTACACAGCAGGTGCTCAATCAGTATGAGTGACTAATGAAGTCATCTTCATCCTGATCACTGAAGAAGCTGAGATACACAGAAGTCAAGTGCATTTCCTAATGTCCCACAGCTGGTCTTTAAACTAGGTATATCTGACAGGGAAAGTGAAAATAAATTCTAGATGGTATTCTGTAGGCTGGGGCAGGGAGGGAGCAGGTGGAATTGGCTTGAATTTGCACATCCTGAGATGAAGAGAGTGGAAACCCCAAAGGCCCTATAGTGGCGGGTCAGATGTACCAGTGCGAGGGAACATGAAGGGAGAACATGGCACTTTGGGACAGACCTTTAAGGCTTGGCATGTACAGGGCTCTACCTTGCTTCAGGCCCGTTGCCCATCATGGGCTTGCTACTGAAAATGTAAAACAAACCAAGGACTCCTCAGTAAAATGACTTCTGGAGTCATCCCTCTAGGAAAGGGGGGTCCTGGCTCCCCTCAAGTCTCCCTGCAGCTCCTGTAGGCAGGTAGAGTCAGTATGGGCATATCTCTTATTAACTCACGGAGCTACTGGCTGAGCTGAACCCAGTGTCAGGTGTGGTCTGGAAAGAATTACAAGCACCTGAGTTTCTGCCACTATGGCTGGCAGCCCACTCAGAGACAGCACCTGGGCAAAGCCACAGCTGAGGACCCTGTTGCATGAACCTCTTTACCAGAGAACTCAGAAAACCCCATTTTCTTCTCTTCTCTCTTCCCGCCTCCCATCCTGCCCTCTGCATTCTCTTTGCAAACTGATTTGAAGCAGGTCAAGATCACCTCTTCCCCACTCCATACAATCCAACTATGGAGTTCAGACTATTAATATATTTTACAAAATAGGAAAAAGAAGGAAAATGTATGACCCCATAGACTCAGGTTGTTTATTAAGTTTATAACTTGAGTCTCCAGCTGCCTGGCTGGAGGAGGTGTCACTGGGGGCAGACCCTGGAGTCCAGCCTTAATGTGTGTTTGGGGCAGATCTGATCCCAGCACAAAAGTGTGTAGGGGTTCTGTTTGCTGCTGCTTTGTGCTTGCAGGTTTTTGCTGTTTGTTGACTGATGGTGGTTTCTTTCTCTGCTTAGATTTAAGAATGGTAGTTAGATTCTTATGCCACTGATGGAATTTCCCCTGGATCTGTAAATCTGAAATAAATCTATTCCTCCCATAAACTGCCAGGTTGAATATTTGTCCCAGCAACATTGGAACTGACTGGACAGTAGAGGACACACTCCAGTATTTCGATGAAAATGGCCATCTTGGTCAAAATCTCTGCAATAGAAACAGAAGTTAAAGCAGGAATCTTGAATGTATCCGCTAATGAAAGAGAAACAACTCCCTATATTATTTATGTGGATTCACATAAATAATGTGTATGTGGGGCAGGGTGGGGGTGGCTGAAGGGAGAATGGGCACACCAGGGCAGCTTGCCACTGCAAATGAACTCCAGATGCATGAGCCACTCTGTGCATCTGGCTTTATGTGGTGCTGAGGAATTGAACCCAGTTAGTCAGCTTTGCAAACAAGTACCTTCAACTCCTGAGCCATTTCTCCAAACCATGGTGTTTTTTAAATTCCTTACATTGTGATAATAGCTATTTTTGCTTTTGAGCTGGATTAAATGCAGCCTCATGTACTGGTGGTAAGAAGTCAGTGGTGAGAAGACACGAAAAGAAGTTGATACAAGATACACAAAGATATCAGGAAGAGTGAGTATACTGCCCCAAAAGAGTTCTAATAAAAGTCAGGAAATGGTATTTAAGACAATAAAAGTGAAGATTTAGTTTCTGGTGCTGGCTTGTAAGACCTTAATATGTAATATAGCCCTCTAGTTGGTCAAAAATGTCTTACATTTTTTGACATTTGTAAGTATATGCTTCCTAGTTTTATTGTATTTAAAAAATTCAGATAGGGAGCCATGCATGGTGGGGCACACTTTTTGGAGGATCAAAGTGAGTTCATGGCCACCCTGAGATATAGTGAATTCCAAGGTCAGCCTGGACTAGACTGAAACCGTAACTTAAAAAAAAAATCAGGTAGAGGCTGGGAAGAAGAGTTAGAGGTGCTTGCTTTCGGGCCTTCTGGGCCAAGTTAGATTCCTTGGCACCCAAATAAAGCCAGATGCAAGCTGTCTGTGATCCTGATGTGCCTAAGGCAGTGGGTGGGTGGGGGGGGTCGGTGGGAGAGCCAGCACAGTCGGGAACACACTAGATGGGAACACACAGAGACCAAACAAAGAAGTTGGAGGAAAAGGACAAACACTCTGGTTTGTCCTGGAACCTCTACACGAGTGCCTAGGTATATGCCATACACACACACACACACACACACACACACACACACACACACACACACACACCATGCACATGCACATGCACACATACAAAAATAAAAAAAAATTCAAATAAGTCGTGGAGGAAATAGGACAAACTCCTGAGGTGAGTAATAAACGTCAGTGAGGATCCTCAACACAGTCCACATTTATTCTCAATTTCCATAGTGATGACTCCCTTTACATTCTGTCATTCAAAAGCTACATATTGAAAACTCACCTTATTTTTTCTCTTTCTGCTTATAAATAAATAAATGAATAAAATAGATTCTTAAAAAGTCTACTGCTGAGTATGATAGTGTATGCTTTTAATCCCAGTGGTGGGAGGATCACTATGAATTTGAGGCCAGCCTGGGATGACAGAGTGAGTTCAATGTCAGCCTGGTAGACAGAGTGAGACGACACCTTAAAACAAAACAAACAAAAATAAAATAAGAGTGGAAGAGGGGGTGGAAAGAATGTAAGAGCTAGAATATCCAGAGACATCGCCCTCAGCAACAACACACAAAGGGGGGAACCTGGCTGCCTCCTGTGCTATCCATAACCCCCTACCCCATAAATTGATTCAGTATGCCCACTGAGGAAGATACCCAGTGGATTGGGGATAGGAAGGCGGGAAATAGGGATACCAACACAATGTTTGCTCATAAAATGTATCTAATTTTGGATAATAAAGATAAAAAAATAAATAAAGTTCATTTTATCTTGTGGCGAAAAAATGTAATTATTACTTAATTTTGTTCGGTGTCCATTTTTTGCTTTCTTGTAGCCATTGGTAATGAATTGATTATGCTTTATACTTATCTTTTTTTGTGTGCATTTTTCTGGATTCCTCACTGAAGGGCAACATCTAACAGAGAGCCATGCCCATGAGTCATTTAATGTGGAAAGACAGGAGAGATGGGAAGGAATTGGAGGGAAGACAAGAGGAGAAGAGGCAAGGAGAAGAGAGGGAAGGAGAGAAGGGATGGCAAGGGAGGGAAGGGAATGGGAGGGAAGGTGCATGGTAGGGACAGCAACAAAAAGAATCCAGTTTACTGTCTGAACGAATGCTTTCTCCTTGGCGAATGTTCTGGGGTAAGGATAATGTCTGATCCCTGGAACACAGTCATTGTTGTCTACTGGTGTTCCTCTTCCTTCGCACAGAGAGTCTTATCTCCAGACTGTGTTCTTTCCTGTGACTAGTTTCTGCCTCCTTTCTTTGGCTAGCCTATAACCTTGTTGATGTAGCTCCAAAAAACCAATGACCCAGATATTTATTTAATCACAAGACAAATAAAAATATATTGATCAAAGAAATCATGTGAAACTGGGCAGTGAAATTTCCAGCTATGTTTCCCTGACTTTTCCATGAAACCTACAGCAGCCAACCCATAAACGTGTGGTCTCATAAAAGGAAGTGAGCTGTGACATCAGTCTTAGCTGCTCCTAGTTGCACTGGCCCTCACAGACACTGAATGACATATCTAATACCACAAATCTAGTGGTATTGACTTCCCAGTACCCACAAAGCCAGATTCACAAAGTGCCTATGAGGATCAGTGTATCACTTATAAAGGAAATAATAACTTCTACTCTAAAAAGATTTTTTGGGGAAAGATTAAAAATGATGTACATAAACTGTTTTGCAGAATACCTTTCTCAGGGCAAACAGTATAGAGGCAAAAATGCATGACTTTTTATCAAATGACTATTACTCAAATATAAGTAATAAAATCACTTAGTAATTTAGAAAAGAGGTATATGATTAGCTACTAGCTACTAGTCACATCTGTGAATACTATAAGAGTATAATCAATATTAATCAACTGATTGAACAGTACATGCAGAATGTATTCTCAAAGGCATAAAATGATCACTGTAACTATAACTATATAACAATATATAACAATAACGATATAACAATACTATATAGTTATAATGTCATTATATTATGTAATATTATATATTATTCATAATATGTTAATCACTTTATGCTTTTGAGAATATATAAAATATATTTTTTACACATGCTTTGGTTTGCACATGAATTCGGGTTTGGTCGCATAATGCCCCAAGAGCATCAGCATCACGTCTCTGTAGATGTCCTGCCATGGAGTCCATAGCTATGAGCTCAAATGATACCAAGCCCACTCCAGCTTCCCAGACGTCCAGCATCCTCCCTTGGATCTCCCTGTTCCACCAGGGCATAGGGCACCAGAGGCCAGGGCACGATCTCCCAGGCCTCTTGAAGACAGAAAATATGACTAGATTGTTTGGTAAGGTTTCCATATTTGAATCCTTTCCCTGTTGGGGCCAATAAAGTAGTAATGCACTATGACATTATAGAGGTCCAGTCAAACGAGTGTAAGAAACAAGCAGCCAAACCTACAAAGAAGAGCAAAAGCCAATTCTTGAGAAAAGAGGTGACATAAAGTAGTGACATCTGGGGTGTGTGCACCTTGTAAGATGACATGCAGGTTGGGGAGTGGTATCGGAATGAGGTGTGGGGCAGTTCTCACATGCATCCTGTGTTAAAGCACAATGGCTGAAAGTAGCACATGCCTCCAGCTCCCAAAAAGAGAAGCTAATGTTTACCATTGCCTTTTTCATCTCTACATTGATTTTACTACTGCACATACTCTGAAAACCAGTGGCTGTCTGAACTCAATGAATTACAGGACTCATCTTTTATTCATAAAACTACCTTAGTGAAAACACATCGAGGAATTCTTAAAGGATATTTACTTCTCCCTCAGACAACTTTCATCCCAAATCTTGAAACGATATTTCTTTCCCATGATATTCTGAAAGGCAGTGCTATCTCTAGTTAACAGTGTGCCTCCCATGATCCTTTGCCTTACCTCTTTTGCACTTGTGTGTGCTGGTTTTCATCTGGCACACTGCAGGTGCTTACTGCGGTTCTACCCTATCATATCACAAGTTGTAAGAAAACCTCATCTTTAACTGGAAGTCTAAGCCACTGGGGCTCATTTTGTTACTCTGGACAGGGCTGGATTACAGAAATGGAATGAAACTAATCTCATTGCGTATGCTGACTACACTCCTTTGGTTCTGTGCAGAGGCCTTCAAATCTAACCACAGATGTTGATGAGCTGAGCATCCAACTACAATTGCAAGAGCCGGGCTTAGGCCACCTGGAAGTATCCGGTGTCTCTCTCTGGCAAGCTCTCAGATTTTCTTACAAATAGCCCCGCCTTCAAGTCCTTATGATCTACAATGAGTTCATGCGAGGACGGACACTCTGAACTTAATAATACATCTTTTAGAGGCTTTAAAGGGTGGGTATGCTTGCATTGTCCATAGAACTAATTATAGCAAATTTTCTAAGATTCATATGTATATATGCAAACCTTTGTGTGATAACTTAAGATGCTTTGACCACCTGCTTGAATCACATAGCACATATGACCTTGCACACCATTTGCAGACATAAAGAATCTATAGTCACATGACAAATTTACAATGGATACTTGATCATGTTTTTCTTGGGAGCCTCAAAGGTTAAGCTGAACTGGGACAATTGGTTTACAGTTGCTGCCTCTCTCCTTTTCGTTGGCTTCCTTCCTTCTTCAACTCAAACATGCCTGTCACATTAGAAAGCAGTCAATAATTTTGCGTTAAAAATAGTCACCAGATTTTCCTTTCCCAACAAAGTGTCATGTGTGTGCAGCACTAGTCAAATGTTTAAAAATAGTATTTATTTATATTCATTCATTTATTTATTATTTTCACGTGTACATACGTGCATGCCAGGATCTCCTGTAGCTTCAAACAAATGGCAGATGCTTACACCACTTTTCTTGGCAGGCTTTTCGTGGGTACTGGAGAATTGAAACCAGGCTGGCAGGGTTTGCAAGCAAGCACTTTTAACCTCTGGCCATCTTTCCAGCCACTCAAATGGGATTTGGGAGTTATGAAAAAGGGTCACACTAAACGTGTTCTGTGCCTCGGAGTGGATAAGGCAGGAAGAAAGGAAAGAAGGGAAGAAGCAAGCAAGGAAGAAAGGAGTGGGAGATGTAATTTACCAGAAATTTCTCCAGAAGAGGCCATCATTGCCAATTGTCTTTGTTCCTGCTCTCTGGTGAATGCCAGGCCATCCTAGGGAGAGGCTGATAACTTATCTCACCATCTGAAAAGTTGGCATTATGAGAAAATTTGTTGTGTGCTGAGCTAAACCACAAAGGGAAATCATAGAATCGTTAATTGAGAAAAATCAAAAGCCTTCCAGGAACTCAAGACATTTGCTTATACATATGAATGCTTTCTTTGCATTGAATCTAGACTGAAGCAAGCACAACAAACAAATAAATACTTGTAATAATGATAATAACATTATGCAGAGATGTCTAACCTATGGCAGTTCAGTCTAGAATACTATGGATGGGGCCCAATATAAAATTGTAAATGTACTTAAAATATTATGAGCTGTTTTATTTAGCTGTATTTTATAACTCAGTTGAATGGGTCTCAAGCCTGAATTTTATAGATGACAATGTTGTATCATAATACCACACAACTGAAATGTATGTACACTCTTGCTCCTGGGCTGTGAGTGGAACACCCCGGGAATGTGTGGTCCAAGACATTTTTTTCTTCATCTAATGTGACCCAGAGAGACCAAAAGGTTGGACACCCTGGAAAGTAAAATGGGAGATCTAACTCTTTGCCAGTCACTACCCGAGGCACCTTAGTATATTTTGTCTTCTATTTTCATCTTCACATTTACCATAGACATTATTTCCATTTCACAGTGAAGGAAAATATAGTATTAAATAAGCAAATTGAGAATTAATTAATAGTAATTACAGAGACAATGTCAATATTAACAATAATAAACATCATTTTAAGAACATCACATCTGTTACCTGGCTTAATCATCAGTAAGAAGCCATTAAGATAGGATCCAGAATTAGTAAATTTACACATGAGGAAACAAACACAGAGAGGTTAAATACATTTTCCATTTACTCAGCACATAGTATTAGTGCTGAGGTGTGGACCCCAGCACTGTGGCCTCAAGATCAAGGTCACGGCACATCATGCTTACCATCTCCCCAGAAACAGGTGGAATCCCAGTGCATACAAGCTTCTCACTATGTTTCTATGACAGGGCTCCAGTGGTTTAGGGTGAATATGACGGTCAATCCCTGGCTGGCAAATTTCTTCAACATAACATATAGGCTCAGATATAAGAGAGATTCACCTATCTGGATTTGCTCAGGATTTCCAGTTCTGACACAGTCTCACAGCCCAGGAAACCCTTCAGTTACAGATGAATGAGAACAGCCGGCCATAGTCGTGAGGACTGTGAACATAGCTTACTTCCCAATCTCCCAATATCAATTCTAATTAATGTGATCAAGGACAGAATGACAACATCCATCAGAGTAAGGATAGCCACACTCCCATCCTGAAGCTCCTGCTTAACACTTAGCCAACTCTATGACTTTCAACCTCAAAATTTCATGCCTAGAATAGATTTACTAAGTCTGGATTGAAATTAAAGGATGCATATGGCTAAGAAAGAAATATACCAATGCAATGATTCAATTCTTCCTGCTTTATTTCTCCTCTCTATCATACTCTACAAAAGCCCACATCCCAGTTCATCTGTGCAGATAGGCCAAGTAAAGATGTGACCTTCATGGTTTATCTGCTGAGAGCTAACCTTCATGGTACACTGAAGAGAGCCATCTAAGGCCTTAAGCCAGTAACTCACGGTAGCCTTTTATTCTTTTCTGGACAGGTTGTGAAAATAGGAACCTCAATTATCCCTTCCTATGTTTGTTGTTATTCCATAGTCCCTGACTAGTCTTTGAAAAGGCCAGTACTGGGAACACATGTGGGAGAACTCAAAGACTTAGAGGCATCTGGTAAGGCTTGGCAGGAAGTGGAGGGGTGCATCCATCAATAGCAATCAACATCCTTAGTCAAGGTAGTAAAAGACAAAGCAGCACTCTGAAAATCCAGATGGTGTTAAAATCAAGGCTGATGTGCCCAAAACACACCCTGAGTGTCTACGACATGCTGGACACAGCTCAAGGAGGATAGACATCGATAACAGTCCACGAGTGAAAAGTGCTAAAAGTCTGCATTTACTTGTGCCCGAGACACAGATGAACTCTGACAGCAGTGGCACCCTGGGAAAGAAGAGCCTCGGAGGAAAGCAAACGACATGCCCAGTGGTTCGCTGCTCTGCACCGATCTCAACCTTTGGTGACTAGGTTATAGTTCTAGACAGAGGGGCTCCAGGTAATGCTGAAAAGAAAAACACAAGAAGATTTGAAATTCCTTTCAATAGGTTTTCATAGTCATTTCAAGCGTACAATGGATACACAGTTGTAATTTTATGAGTGGCAATGCTGATAGGCTAATTTCATTGAGAGCTTACTGTGCCTGGTATTATGCTGTAAGTTTTACTTGAATTTTCTCTGGCCAGCACAATGAAATTATTGCTATGGAAATCATATTTTCTTTGACACAAAAGTTACTGACTGAGAATAGTGTATTAGACATTTTTGAATGACATATTTGAATGTCAGGAAAATAATTGATCTCTGTTTGCCTTAAAGTGTGATACATTGTTTTCATTGAATTTTATCTTCTTATTTTGCATTGAATTTTTTTTTTGGAGAGCAGAAATATGATATAGAAATGACTAAAGAAATGTGGCCCCTTTGTTCATGGAACCCACAGTCTCCTGAGACATGCAGACCATCATCCAGGATGGTGATTCTTTTGGTGCCTGCAAATGAGGTGTCATGGAGAAGCCCTGACCAGGAAGACCAATCTACCAAGAGGTCCTGGGAGTTGGGTAACTTGGAGATAGTGCCACAGTAAAACCTTCGGGAAATAGGAAAAGCATATCTTCTTATTTAAAATGTTCATTAAAAATGAAATTCATTATTAATAAACACACTGAAATCAATGAGCTAACAGATGGAAACTTTGGATTCAAAAGAGATTCTCATTTTTCTATCAGCTGGCAATTAGACATTTTGAAAGCATTCTTAAATCATGATGTGTCAAACATTTGTGGTTTTTAAAACAAAACTGTCAGGCTGCAAAATTTATGGGCTCATTTCTTTTGCTTCTTTATCACTGCCTTTGATTTTTATATCTTGAAAAGCATCATGGAAATTTTTATCATTTTAGGTATTGTAGTCAAGGGAAAAAATACAAACAAGACCTATTTTTACCTTCTTAAAATTATACTAGCGTCTTTCAAGTGGACCCATTGTCATTAATTCATTCTTTTTGAGGCACCAAATGTTCTGCTTTCTGTGTAGCAATGATAGCAAAGGTTATAGAAATATCTAGATAGCCTTCCTGGATTCTATCAGGTGCCACAGTTGGTTGAAATGAGTCTCTGCTACCCCTTAACCAATCCAGAGATTGCACTTACCTGTAACAGCACTGACCCCACCCTGCCTCCATAAGGCAAGTAGCTGAGGAGAATGAGGGAGACTTTGAAGACTCTAAGCCAAGAGGGCATTGAGACCCTTCTTTCTCGTCTTGCCCCCTGGTACCTGCTCTCTTGTGGGAGAAAATTCAAGGAAGGGACTTGGGGAAAAGGAGTAAACTTTGGATTTCTCCACTTGGGAGGGAACTTGAACTCAGCATTTAGGAATAAGGAGAAATTGTTCCTTCTTCTGGTCCTTCTGGTATGGCTCACACTATCCGAAAGGGAAACACAGAGGAAGTTCCCCAAGGAACCCCATTCTCTCTTCCCTTCTGTGCATTGAAACAACATTACATTGGCCTGCTAGGCCAAGTCTTCTGCAAAAGCCAATCCTAAAGCCAATTTCTTTTTAGAACTGCTGGTAAGGGGTAAAAAGCCCTTGGTAATTAGTAGCCTGCTCTTTCTCCAACATTGTCCCAAACTAGCAAAGCATTTGATGTGTGACCTAACTTTTCTGAAACAATTGCCTCACCTGTGCAATTGGTATTAAATGCACTAATATTAGAAGGCAAATAGTGTTAGCTCAAAATCAAATACAATGGGAATGCATGCACAAATGTTATTCATATAAATATTCAATTATTTCTTAGTGATGACTAATATATTTGAAGGTGAAAGGAAGTACACTGTTAACAATATTTCATGATTCACTTTATTTAGTTACTTGGAATTTTTAGCAAAAGTTCATAGAGAACTATACGCTTTCTGCCTAAAAATGATTTCTAAGTATCTCTGTACCTGATGTGTGTGTGTGTGTGTGTGTGTGTGTGTGTGTGTGTGTGTGTGTTTAAGACAGAGAGAGAGAGAGGAGAGAAAGAGAGAGAATGGAAATGCTCTTTTGAACAATGTGATAGATATAATTTGGAAACTCCCCTGGGAATGAATATTTTATACCATCTATTTATGTAAGAGACTTTAATGCTTTATTTACAAAATGTCCAATTAAAATGTGGCTCATG
>PVHP010000928.1:32660-62013 GCA_004024765.1 Zapus hudsonius
TTATCCAGAGGCATGGCCAGGAGAACCTGGCTGAATACTAGGCTATCCATGGTCCCCTGTCACAAGGACTGATCCAGACGAACCATGGAGGAGGTTATCCAGTGGAGGGGGGAGGGGAGGGCAGTGGGGAATTGGGGATAACAACTCATTGTTTGCCCACTAAATGTTGTAACTCATTATGGACAATAAATTAAAATAATAATAATAAAAAAAATAAAAAAAAGATATAATGAATGCAAATCCTATCCCCATCACTCTCAATAAATATTAGTCATGAAAAAAAAATGTGGCTCATAACTCAGTCTTAAACATTAGATTTGGAAATGTAGGAACTCGTCAATGTCATGGGGTTTTAAGACTGAATTAAATTCCTAAGACTACATGAATTGAGGCATTCACTATCCCACACTGATTTATTGAACCACAGATACCATTACAAAAGGGGCACATATTTTACTAAGTAAAATAAACTGAGGTTCTCATGATCATTATTCTATTTAATATGTCATGGTTTCTAAACACCCACTGAGGCCAAATTGAGTGTTCCTCACTATTTTAAGCTTAACTATTGTGGTTTTTAAATTATGTGGTTTTCTTTAAAATCTGCCCACATAGCTTTAGTATCATAACAGCTTATTTTAACTTTCATAATTTCTTTAATGTAGTTTAATTGTATCTTAGACCAACCTGGCCTCAAATCCTTTTTTTTTCTTCATTTGTTCTCTCTACACTACTTTTCAATTCTTTTCTGTATATTTTTCTTAAGAAATATTAGAAACAAGCTGTGTTATTTCATATTATTTTAGATAATACAAAATGTTGAGTCTGGGAAGATATAAAAGTCAGTTTGGGATATGTGAAAAAGGGGGCTATATCTTTCCACTTGTCTCAACACACTTCACTATGATTTTTGTTTAATAAAGAGACCAAAATTTCTACCTATATGGTGAAATAGTGAGCCCACCCCTAGTAAAAAAAAAAAAGCTATTTTTTTATTTCAGTTATTGATTGCAGAGCTGAAAACTCCACTGATTTGTACATAGTATATCAGTATATAATAAGTAAAATTGCTCTAAGCTTTATATATATTCATTCTCTGGTATACCATATTAAGTAGATGTTAAGATAAATTATGAAGCTGTGTTGGGAGACAAATTCTGCTTTTCTGTTTATTCAGCAAATATTCTAACTCAGTTACCAAAATAATTGGATTAATTGTCCAATATAATTGGATTCTTGCATATGTAGAAGCAATTAGTACAGCCAATATGGTCACCCTGTTTTGCAACACCCCTTCTCATGTTCTTCTATTCCCATACCAGAGAGAAACAGATGTTGCCAGAGCCTTCTGCATCACAGCTGTATTGAGCAAGACCAGAATACAACTAGTCTGGCTATCTTGGCCCTATAATTTGTCTTTTTACAAATTATCATTGTTATGCCACTAACATAATTTGGGCAAAAGTTCTGTCAAATTTCTTGGAATATTTTTTTGGCTTGCTTGTTTAAACTGAACTGTTTCAAAATATCCCTTTAATAATAAGTCTAACTTTCACATATGTTTGTGAAAATAATTCTCATAAATGTTAAAGAAGCTGATATACCATTGTCATCTGGTAGATATTACAGTGGGATAACTCCGCATTCTTATGTATAGTAATTATACATATGCAAGGTCAGAGAGAAAGAAAGCTCAATTGATTTTCTCTACTTTCAGAGGATGCCATTATGGTTCTGAGTTACCAGGAGATGGAAGACAGAAACACGCTATTCCCCCACTGTCACAGTTCTGAACTGGCTGAGTGTGACCATCTTGCTGTGGTGAGTGTGCTCTTGCCTTTCAAACATGCAGTGAATCATTGTCTTTTTTAAAAAAATATTTATTTATTTGCAAGCAGAGAGAGAGAGAGAGAAAGAGAGAGAGAGAGAGAGAGAGAGAGCACCAGGGCCACCACCTTGTGGGTCTGGCTTATGTGGGTACTGGGGAATTGAACCGGGGGCCTTAGGCACTGGAGACAAGTGCCTTAACCGCTGAGCCATCTCTCCAGCCCGCAGTGAATCACTTTCTGTGACATGGTCCTTAAGTACCTGACATGCCAGCCAGCTATCAGCCTGGTGCTACACCAAAGAAATGGGACTCTGACCTCAGACTGGAGGAAAGATTTATTGGATTTAATGAAAGACATTGTACTGTACATAGAGAACATTTTCAAGGGTATTATCAATTTGATTTTTGTCTTAGACATCGACTTTAAAATTCTTTGCAAGTGAGACGCTGTAAATCCATCAGTTAGTTGTCTTCACCATAATTCAGTTTAGTAAATCTATAATTTTGTCATATAGATGAGGAGAAAATTATAGTGAGGTTTTATGTCATTTGCCAATATAATAACCATCTTTGATAATAATGTTTCCTTCCACCTTCCTTTTCTAATATATATATTTTAAATATATATATATATATATATATATATATATATATATATATATTATATATATGGACTCCAGAAATTTTCCTTGAGATCATAGTTTGGATTTCTTACTAACACCACAAATTCAACATAACTATTTCACCACATTTTCCATTTTCCAAACAAAAACTTAAGCCTGATATTTGGCTCCTGCATTAGCCTCCTCTTCCTACCCAGTTTTTAAAATCAACTCCTAAATAGTCTTTTATCTCTTGCAATTGTCCTCTGTCTTGCTGCATGGTACAGGGCGTATCACTCTGTCTTGGCTGGGTCACTTTCATGGTGAATTTTCCTAACCTTGCAGATATAGTGATCTGTCCAAAGTGCCAATCTGACTGTAGGATTCTTATTAGGACTGTATAGATTTCCTGTGTTTCCACAGAGAACTAAGAATACAAATTATTTAATGTTGTTCATGGGCTTTTTGTAAAAATAGGACTTTTATTTATTTATCTATAAGCAGAGAGAGTCAGAGAGAGAATGGGCACACCAGGGCCTCCAGCCACTGCAAACGAACTCTGGATGCATATGCCAACTTGTGCATCTGGCTTTACATGGGTACTAGGTCATTAGGCTTTGCAGGCAAACACCTTAACCACTGAGGCATGTCTCCAGCCTTGTTCATGGACGTTTGATCACATATTCTTTCCTTACCTTCCCAGCCTCAAATTCTGTTATTTTTCTCCCTACACAGATCAAACTACTATGTTCCAGCTTTCTCTGTGTAAGGGCTCTGTCTATTCTGTTTTTCTGTGCTTAATGTGTTTTTTTTCTACTGCTTCACCTGGTAGAATTCTCCACGCCTATAGGAAAATTTCTTCTCTGTGGGTTTCCACTCTAAGCACCTCATCAGTGACTGACCAGAATGACCTCTTTGTGCTTTTCTAGCCCCTGAGCCACTGACTTGCTATAATTCAATTGCTTGCTTACAGTATAATTGCTGATCTATAATAGCTGTCCTGAAAGTAAACCCCTTGAAAGAAAGGCTCTCAGGATCTCTACCATTCCACTCGATACCTGGTTGTGTCAATGAGTACATGATCACTGAAGGAATAATCACACCAGAGTTGTCACAGATTGTGTTTCTGCCTCCATAACTATATAATCCTCTGCCTAATGTTCTAAGAATTTCAGGGAGGAATAAAATTTTAAAGAGACTGGATTTGTGGATCTGGGGAGATAGCTAAGTCACTAAGGTGCTTTTCTTACGAAGGCCTGAGTTTGATCCCCAGAGGCCACATAAAAAGGCAAGTGTGATGGTGATATGCATTTGCAGTCCAGCCCTGGGGAGACAGAGACAGGTGGATCCTTGAGGTTTGCCAGTTAGCCAGGCTAGCCTAGTTGGTGAGCTCCAGACCAACAAGAGACTGTCTCAAAAATGATAAATGGTATGTCTAAGGAAGGAAACTCAAGGCTGTACTCTGGCCTCCATGTACATGCAATTATACCCACATGCACCCCCCACACAGACATTAATACACATGCAAAATAAGGGAATTTTTTTGATAGGGAAATTTCACATCTTCAGACTTTCTCACTTTCCAAGCTCATTTGATTGATGTCACATTTTAAATGAAGAGAAAGCTTATATCAGGGAAAATGAGGTCATGCCCTCAGCTTTCTAAACCCATTTTCTTATCAAAACATGGACCTTTTGCCCTCAGTCTACAGATTCATTTTTAAGGTTGAAATAGTAAAATTGCACCAGAGATAGGTTGATAGTTCAGGCAGTAAATGATGCCACACTACAATAACTGACTTGGTGCTTTTACAAAATATCATAGCCACCCCTCCCTCACCCTGACCAGCTCTGGAACCTCAGGCAAAAGATTCCTGATTTGAGGAACCACATAGGCAGAGCTAGGGGAGAGATAAAGGACATTAGAGAGAACCCTGCTTCAAAACTAGAATAAAACAATATCCACAGCTTTGCTCCTCTCTCCTTATTCTCTCTCTCTCTCTCTCTCTCTCTCTCTCTCTCTCTCTCTCTCTCTCTCTCTCTCTCACACACACACACACACACACACACACACACACACACAGCCTATCCTAACTGATTCTAACTTAAGACTCCTTGAATACTGTCCTTGTCTTTTTCCTATTGATATAAGGGAATAGCTGGGTGATTTATTAAGAAGGGAGATTTATTTTTTTATTATTTTTTTAAATATATATTTATTGTCCATAATGTGTTACATTATTTAGTGGGCAAACCATGCATTGTTATCCCGAATTCCCCAATTCCCCCCCTCCCCATCTCTGATCAGTTGTATATCCTCCTCTGTGGGCTGTCTGCCGACCACCCCCAACCCCACAACGCCTTCCTGATCTTGAACTTCCCAACCACGAGAATCATGAGTTAAAAATAAATCTCCCTGACACACTTGGGCCAGGGAGATTTATTTTTAACTCACGATTCTCGTGGTTGGGAAGTTCAAGATCAGGAAGGCGTTGTGGGGTTGGGGGTGGTCGGGGCCAAAACTCTTTCAAGAACTAATCTGGTTCTGAGAAAGGGATTCATCTTTTCAAAAGGCATTAACCTAACCTCCCACTAGGGCCCACTTTCCAATTCTGCTAACAAGAGTCATCAAATCCCACTCAAGGACTATGTTAATGCTTATATTTCTTAGGAAAACAAAGAGCTAAACATTAGGAAGAGAAAAATTCAACAACAAATTTAAAAATTGCAAGCCCCCTTGAATCTAATTTTCCTTGCCTCCAGTGTACTCCTTACTTTGCCACAAGGACTAATACAGACAGCCCACGAAGGAGGATATACAACTGATCAGGGATGGGGAGGGGGGGAATTGGGGAAGTCGGGATAACAACGCATGGTTTGCCCACTAAAATAATGTAACTCATTATGGACAATAAATATTAAATTTAAAAAAAATCAAAGGAGAGAGGTCTCTGGTGCACCTCAAATAATACAAGCTATTGTCAGGCTCTTGGTTGCCCACCAGAACTGCAGGGTAAGACCATATTGCTGAAGACATCACATTCTTGGGCTTCAGGACACTTCTGGAAGCCTTCTCCCTGTTGACTGTCAGGACACTGGTAAGCACTGTACAGCCTGCTGCAGGAGAAAATTCATCAATGGGCTTAACCAGCAGTAGACCCTGCATGCTGTATGCTGGCCAGTAAGGCAAAATATGCCAACTGCTGAAACCAACTGCTCTCTGTATTTGAGGCCAGCTCCGTCAAAAGAATTTATGCCTGGTACTGAAAACCTAATCAGAAGCCTAAGCCTAGGGAAGTCATAAGACCTGGGGGAAGCTACTATTGTTTGGATAAATGGATATATTATGCCCATCAAATAATTACCTCTGAATATTTATGTTTATGCCCATATATTAATGCTCCTCTCACTATGGTGCTGACTACTCAGGAGACTCAAAACCCATTGAAATTGAAAAGTGACAATTGAGTGTTCAGCAATGAAATATCTCCATATACCCTCTAGGACTCAGAAAGCATTGCAGAATGGGTCACAGAAGAAATATAGGAGCCAAAGGATGGGGAAGAGTGCTTTGGAATCCCGGTTTCAGACACAAAGTGGCCACTGCATTCACAACTTCACAGTATGAGGGCAAAATAAAAAGAGATCAAAATAGAAGAGGGATAGTTGGAAAAAAAGAAGGGGTTTGAAGAGAGGAGATAAAGGATATATATATATATATATATATATATATATATATATATATATATATATATATATACCTATCAATAAAAAGTTTTTTTGATTAGAGGACTAGTTCAGAATTTCAAAATCAATCAGATCCTGTTGCAAGTCTTTCAATGCCCTTTTGGATAAAGTTCCCAATTATCTATGTGCCTATTGTCTGCACAACCCAACTTCTGCCTTGTGTTCTGTTCTGGGTCTATCAGAAACCCTCTGCTCTGTCTCTCCACATTCTGGCCAAAATAGATAATTTTTCAGTGTTCTGTAACCATGGCAATTCTTGGCTTAAATCTTTTGAACATGTTTTTCTACTTAAATTCCTTGACACCTCCATTCCTTTAATTAAGCCTTATCTACCCGGTAGATCCGATTTTCTTAAAGAACCCCCTTCTGAGTTTTCAAGTAGGTTTCCTCACGCTCACCTTAACACTGACCTCCAGTGACCTTGACTCCCTGTCTTATCACCTTTATCAAGTCCCCCATTAAATTATAAACCCCATGAAAACAAAACTGTGTCTGGTCATTTTCATTGCAGCTCCATCAACTAACTACTGATGGGTAAGAATTATTCACAGAATGAAAAAGTATGTAGTGAGGAGAGGACGTTAGGATGTATGCAATTCATATATTAGCTAAAGCTACACAATAATATTTTATAACCAATTTTTTTGTGGGAGTAACTAAGTGTAATTTCTTAAATTGTGCTCCATGGTATCCCTTCTCATGAGGTACCAAAAATGTTAAAACTTTACATGCATACATGGATGTGTTTTAACCAGCTTTCCCCTTGTGTTTCTAAATGTCCTCAGCAGCCACTTCGAAACGAGGTTAGCATCACTAATGTTGACTATTGAAAACCTATCCACCGTCTTCGAGGTGTGGTAGTGCTCTTCTGTTTTGATTGTTTCTTTTAGCTTCTTAAATGAACTAAGAAATTTTACTAAAAACTTACACAGTCCCCTCCCACCACCCTCTTTTGTCTTTCCTTCTTCATTCCCTTCCCCTGAATTCTCAGATTTCCCCTTCTATCTATTCCTTTTTCTATATTGATGTCTTTTTTTTTTTGTCTTTTCTTCCTCCATCCCTCACAACCTGTTGATGGGTCCAGTGCTATGCAGGTCTTGTGCACATAATGACAACAGCTATGAGGTCATGAAAACAACTCCTTTATGTCTGGAAGACCACATTCCCTCCTCCCCACTGTTCTTCTCTTATATCCTTTCTGCCACCACCTCTGGTATAGACCCTGAGCAGTCAGAAGATGTTAGGTAGATGTCTCATTAAGTGCTAAACACTCTTCTCACTGTGATGAGTTTTTGTCTCCCCAGGAGTCACCACCTTCTGGAAAGAGAAGCTTCTGTAACCAAAACTGAGCAGCAATATGCTTTTCTGTTTCATTAGCCTTGTGTTTTTTTCTGGCATATATGTGTGGGTATGTGTATGTGCACACATGTGAATGCGTTTGCATGTGTGGGGACACATACGACTATGCAGGTGTGTGCATATGTACAGAGACCAGAGTGTCACTTTGGGTGTCTTTCTCTGTCCCTCTCCACCTTATTCTTTGAGACAAGGTTTCTTGCTGAGCCTAGAGTTCACTGATTCAGCTAATTAGCTCGACTATAATCCCTGGGGATCCCCTGTCTCTACCTCCCCAGTACGTGCATTAAAGGTGTGTGCCACCATACACAACCTTTACATGGGTGCTGGGGTTCCAAATTCAGGATGCCATGGTCACATCTCAACTGCTGCATCTCCTGAGCCGTCTCTATGGCTCCTGGTGAGCCTTCCTAAATCATAACTGAAATCTTCATGTATATTTCTGCTTCAGCACTGTGTGGAATATCTGTAACTTCTGATAGAATGTATCTTCAAACAAGGATTTCAATGATTCATTGAACGCCAGCCTCACCAGAGCAATGCAGAGAGAACCATGTCCCTGCAGATCAGCCAAGGATGGAGTAGTCTTTGGTCAGCTTCACACATTACACATCCTCTTCTCTTTCAGGAAGGAGTTCAGGGTTCTTAAGAAATTGTAAAGCTGGTTGAATGAATCCCCATGTGTGGCTTAGAAGCTTGATTATTTTGTTTTATTTAATTTAATTTTATTTATTATTTTTTAAAATATTATTTATTTTCAAGAAGAGAGACAGAGAGAATGAGCATTTCAGGGCCTTCAGCCACTGTGAACTCCAGATGCATGTGGCACTTTGTGTATGTGGCTTTATGTGGTTATTGGGGAATTGAGCCCTGGTTGTTAGGCTTTGCAGGCAAGTGTCTTAACTTCTTAGCTATCTCTGCAGCCCTTCTTTCATTTTTGAACCCAGGTCTCATGTATTCCCAGGATGGTTTCTATTTAGCCAAGACTGTTCTAGAACTGCTGGTTCCCTGCTTCCAATTCCCCAGGGCTAGAATCACTCACTTGTACCCTATATCTGGTAGACTGATCCTTTTATTTTTAATTTTAAAAAACTACTCATATAGTTTTAAGAGTAAACAGATGTAAAATGACTATAAAGAAAATCAGACTTATTTGTTTGTTTTTATAGCCTGGCTATTTATTTTTTCCGGGATTTTTTTTCTTCACTTCTGTCTTCCAACTACTCTTTTACATTTTTTTAGTTCTACTCCTTTGTTTTTAATTTCCAAGCACCAGAATGTGCTTTCTGATTCTTATTATCACCTATTTTTATTCAATGTAATCTCCCTTTATTTCTCTTCATTTACACTTTTGATAAAAAGTTTTCTTCTGCTCCTTTCATTATCTTTGTTTCTATTTTTATTGTTGCTTTTGTGAATTTCTTCTCATGGTTACTGTTGGCTTCCCATTCATCTCCCACTCAACTTCATTCATCTTTAAAGAAATTTACAAGTGATTATGGACTTGGTGAATACAGATAGACTGGTCAACTTCTGGGCATCATGGTATACTCTAGCTGGGCTGTTGCCTCAAAGGACCAATACTGAAGACTCTCAATATCTACAGATTACTTTTTTTGTCCTTCCTGGTCAATTTTTTAGAGAGGAATCATTGGATTCAATCCGTCATAGCTAAGTCAAGTGAGCCCATGGTAAAAAGATTTTTACTTTTCTCTCCTGTATTTATTGTCATATTATTATCTTGGTCTGCATATGGTGATCCTCGTCTTCAGCACTCCTAGAAAATAAGTTATTTTTGTGGGGATTTCACTTCCTGCACAAAGTTCCTACCTGTAGAGAACATAGGAGTGGATCTGCGGTTTGAATTGCTATGTATATAAATTATTGGACAATTTTCTTTTCAGATATACTTGAACCCACCCTGCTTTCACACAATATTCATTTCATACAATAGTCATTCTGAGATTTCCTGGGCTTCCACATGGTGACTAGTATACATCAGATATTCTCACCCTGCTGGCTAAAAAGCTTCCTCTAGTCTGTTAAGTCACCTTTATACATGTAACTGTCAGCTTCTAAAATTTAATTATCACTTTTCCTCTTGTGACTATTGTCCTTATTAGTCTATATCATTTCAAGAACCTTTTCTCATCACTTTCAGAGAAATCATGTGAGTGTGGTCATCCCATCACATTTATTCAGAAATGTCTTCCTTTGCTCTTTACAAAAGATTCATACCTCAGTACATTTACTGAGTTCCTCTTGAAATATCCTGATTCTAAAATGTCACCAATGGAACATCCCATAGTTGTTTTCAAAATTTTCTTTTAAATAAACTGTATTGATAGCACTTTCAAAGTCAGAGGATACTTCTCAGCATTATGCCTGTAACCCTTGGAAATTAAGTGCTTATCTAAATAACTCATGGGATCTCACAGACCAAGTCTTCAACAATCTCAAGGAAATTTTTTTTAAATACATGAAACCCAATGAAAAGGAAAGTATAACATATCACAACTTGCAGGATGGTGTTAAAATATAACTGAGAGAAATTCCTAGCACTAAACTCTTGTGCTGGAAAAGATGAAAAGTGGTAAATTAACAACCTAAGCACCCATTTCATGAAACTAAAAAAGTCAGATGAATCCAAATTGAGCAGATGGATCCGCTTAGTAAATATACGCACAGATATTGCTGCAATTGGCTTTTCCCATCTCACAAGATGGTGGGTGAAAAAGCTGAGAAACAAGACACTACAGAGAAGAAACCTGAAGCCAAAAACACTGATAGCCGTGGTATAGTTAGAGTGAAATCCAAGTCGTGGTCAGGAGAGTTGGCAGGTATTTCTAATGCGCTATGTGTTTCAGAAAGGCAGATTCACAGGAGGATGTCCTCAGCCACTAAGCAGGTGTGAAAAGGAAAAAGAGCTGTGGCTACTCCAATGAAAAATAAAATAAAATAAAATAAAATAAAATAAAATAAAATAAAATAAAAACCAGTTGGTGTGACAGGATGGTGGTTCCCAGATGGTTGAACTTAACTCAATTATCCTAGAATTATCCTCCTCAAGATGGGCCTCAAAAGCTGTTGAGCTTCAGCAAAACCCCTCCAGGCAGCACGTGAGCAAACTGACAGCAGGAACTCCTGGCTGGAAGCAGTTGAGCAATGACTGCATCCTTGTGACTGGACCTCTTGCCCTCAGTCAAATTTGTCTTCATAAAATATACCAGAGATTGGTCCCTGCCTCTTTGATAGAAATGTCATCGGCCAAGTGGTACAGTGTTTGTTTAGCACACACAAGGCCTTGATTTTGACACAATCAAATAACAATAACGAAAAAATACCTAATTAAAAAACTGTTTCTTAGAAATAGAAATTAGTATAATTGAAAACAGATTAAACAACAGAAAAAAATAAATCAATGATTATTTGAATAGACCAGTAGAACAGATTGACAAAACTATGGTAAGACTGACGACAGAGAGAGAGAGAGAGAGAGAGAGAGAGAGAGAGAGAGAGAGAGAGAGAGAGAGAGAGAGAGAGAGAGAGAGATTACTAAGAATGTAATGTGGGTTATTCTAGAGACTCTGTTGACATTAAGAAGCCTGCACACAACTCTGCCTGCATTATTTGAAAATATATGTTTCTGTAAGAGCACAAACTGAAGGCAGCGAGGATTAGATCATGCGGACATCCCTGTAACTGTCACAGAAATTGTTTTGGTAATTTGAAAACTTGCCCAGAAGAAATCTCTAGGCTCATATGGCTTCACTAGACAATTCCTCCTCCCTTTTAAAGAAGAAATAACATAACACAGCTTGACATAATCTTCCAGAAAATAGAAAAGGAAGGAACACATAATTTATTTCACGAGGCTAGTATTATTCTGATAATAAAATCAGATAGTCCAAGCAAAATGAAAACTAAAGGCCAAATCCCTCATGATACAGATTCTTAAAAATCGACTTCCTGGGAGCAGTTTAGTAAATTAGCAAAATGAATGCAACAATGTTTACTAAAACTTTACACCACAAGGTGGCTGGAGAAAAGGTATATAGTCTATAGACACTGAACTTGTTCCTTAAACCTGAGTACCTGAGTTCAATCCTGGGGCAGGAAACGTTGGTGGGCTTCTGTGATTCCAGATAGTAAAGAGATGGGAGGCAGAGATGGGAGACTTTCCCAGAAGTTCACAGCAAAGAGCAGCATGAGAGCAAGACCCAGAGAGAGAAATCCAGTCTCTAATGGGTGTAAAGGCAAAAACCGAACCCGAGAGTTGTCTCTGACCTCTACACATGCATACCTGCACTCACACACAAACATGCACACACATACTCAGTTAAACAACATGACCATTAGTATTCAGCTTTCCTGCCTACTTGAGCTTTACAGAATTAATTGATCATTATAATCTACCGTGGCAACAAGCAGAAGACAAAAATCATTCAAGCATATCAACTGATCCTGATAAAACAGTTGCTAAAATTCAACACCAATGCATGTTTTGTTTGGTTAATAGGTATCTAATTGCTTCTACCCCATTTGTTCAAAAAGCTTCCTTTGCTAGGACCTGGGAAATTGAGGAATAAAATGGACACTCATTTCCTAGAGCTGCCATAACAAATTCCCAAACTTCCTATCTAAATACATAAAATGCAGGGAGAGTTCCAAAGAGTAAGGTAGTGTGACAAGCTTGCTGCTGCTGGTTCTTTGCAGGAAGGATCTGGTGTGGCCCCAGGTTTACTTTGGAGACTTTGGCATTCAGAAGCATCACATTAGTCATGCCTTCTTCCTGTGTGTGTATCCAGATTTCCTCTTCTTATGAAGATAACTGGTGTTATTGAGTTAGGGCCATAGTCCAGGATAAATTCACTTTATTTTAGCGGATTATATCTAAAATTATATCTGAAATATTCTTAGTCCCAAGTAAGGTCACATCGATAAGGTACTGGGAATTATGACTTTAGAGTATACGTTTTTGGAGAACACAGTTCAAATCTTAAATGAAAGGAACTTCTTCAATGTGTTCAAAAGCATCTGTAAGAAAGTCTAAAGCTGCTGTTACACTTAATCATAAAAGGCTGAATACATTCCTTCCATGGCTGACAGCAAGGGAAGGGTAAACTGCTACTATTGTTGTTCAACACAGTACTGACCAGTTTATGGAATGCTAAGTCACTAAGGAAAACAGTAAGGATGAAAATTTTAAAGTAAAAAATAAAGGTGCTTCTATTTATAGAGGACATGACCGTCTACATTTAAAACAATCCATAAATTTGTAAGTGAAATTTCCAAAGTTATGGTGGGCAAAATCAACATAACAAAAAGAAAAAAATGTATTTCTATATACTAGCAATGAGCTAAAATGAAAGTTACAATTTCAATTAAATTGTTTAAAATGATTTACTTAGGTTAATAACTAAGATGACATATATAAAAATTAAATGCTGAGAAAAATGATTTAAATAGACAGAGATACATTCCTTGTTCATGGATTAGAAAACATGATTATAAAGATACCAATTTCACCTATTGTAATTAAATGCAATTCCTATCAAAATCCCAACAAGGCTTTAGTAGACAAAGAAATGATTGTTTTAAAATACACATAGAAAGGAGATATGATTGCAATTGCTAAACCAATTTTGTAAAGAAAAAAATAGAGTGGTAAATTTACTCTCTCCAATTCAAAGATTTAGTGCAGAAGCCATTGCCAATAGCATTCAGCAATAAAATGGTACAAGTACTTGACATATACAACTTTGTGGATCTCAAGGGTATTGTTCCAAGCTATAAAAGCTAATCTCAAAGTCCCATACTAACTGGCTCTATATATACAACTGTGATGATTTAATTATGATGACCATGTAATATCAGTGGTTTCTAGAACTAGGAATTATGGTAAGAGAAGGATTGGGCATTGCCATAGAAGGGTAATATACACTTGAGAAATCTGTGGGATCAAATAGCTCCCCCTTTTTTTTCTAGTGGGGCTTAAATGAATCTACATGTAATTTACAAAACAGAGACTTAAAACTCTCTCTAAGAGGATATTCTTGCCATTTTCATGTTTGAAAGCACAGCATCTCTAAGGGTATATATAGTCCACCACATGCATTACTTATAGGAGTGTCTGATGATCAAACTCCATGAAGGGCACTGTGTATCGAAAGTATTATGGCTGAAATCTTTTGACGCAGAAATTCTACCTCTAGCATTTTATTTGCACATGGTACACAAGATAGTTACACAATTTTTCTATTTTGCTGCTATTAATAAGAGAAAAATATCATGAACAAATTTTGCTCATTAGTTGGGGACGTCTTACTATTACAATGACATCAAGAGAACCAAATGTTCTCTACTACAGAATAATATGGATGACCTCCACAATCATAAAAATAGTGTGCCTCACACCAGTGCTTACAGAATCATATAAGATGTCCAATTTAATAATGTTCACTAACTTTTTTTCTGATTGAACAGTGTAGAAAATTTCTAAAATGAAAAAGCAAAAGTGCAGAACTAAAACAAAATTCTGTGCACTTTGCCAGTGTTAACCTCCTGATTTTGATAGAAGAGGTAATCATGATGGAAATTGGATGAAAGATACACTTGTCTGTGATCCCTTTATATCTTCCTGTGACTCAACAATTATTTCAAAATAAAACTTAGCAATATGATTAAGGTGTGTCCCCTAAAATTTAAGTTTTGGAAACTTAACCCCCAAATTTATAAATTACTGATGATGAAGGATGGGAGTTAAAAATTTGCAAATTGAAGCTGGGTGTGGTGGTGCACACCTTTTATCCCAGCACTTAGGAGACAGAGATAGAAGGAGCTCCATGAGTTCAAGGCAGCCTGAGACTATGTAGTGAATTTCAGTGAATATATACATTAATTGTGATTATATATTAAATATATATAGTAAATTGAGTAGGCAGCTGAGGGAAATAAGGACCTCAAAGTGAACAGCCCCCACCCCCACCCTCCTTGGTTAAAAGCAGGAATATCCTTGAGCCTGTGAGGGACGCTCAATTTCTCTGATCTCGCCCAACAACTCAGAAGGTTACTTCCTTTCCTAGATTATCTTTCACTAGATACCTGACTAATCTACTCTTTCCTTATCGTTTCTCCTATAGTAGTTCCCCTAAGTAACTGAACACTTGGCATGAGGGTTGGGCAACAACTTGGAGCCAATCCAGTTATTTCTCCTACAGACCCCATCAGAGTCACCAGAAAGGTTACTTGCTCCTTACTTACTTACTTACTCCTTATAAGATAAGATACTGTCTTATAGGAGCTCTGCCTTCTTCCCTTCTCCTACACTCTGTAAGGAAATCTTCTTTCTAAACTTCACCTTATGGGTTGTGGATTTCATTCATCACACTACCGAGATGCCACTGATTCAGTGGAGGTTTTGTGAGACACTGATCATGTGGCACACTAAATGCTAGGATAAAGCACAACCAAGAGACAAAACTGGTATGGTGAATCTTAATGGCACCCATGATTCCCATATCAGTGATATTCAGATTCTGGAATATTAAGTAGGTAATTGGAATCAGATAAGGCCACAAGTGTAGGACCCCATAATAATATTAGTGGCTTCATAAGGAAAGGATGGAAGACTCAGGGAATGCACTATCCTGTAACATGCTAGGATGCAAGCGTCCTCTTGTACCAGGATAGGATGCATGCACTGTCCTGTACCATGATAGGGTGCATTGCTGCCCTGTATGTACCGTGATAGGATGCATGTGCTGTCCTTCATGAACTTTGATAGGATGCATGTCCTGTGTAGTACCATGATAGGATGTGTCAAGAATGCCCTTTATAGATACCAGCCTTTGAGTTCCTAGCTTCTAAGATCATGAACTTAACAAACTTTGAATCTTTATTAATTCCCTTGTCTAAGGTATTTTGTTATAGCAACTGTCACTGGACATAGGAATGCATTTCACAAAATATATTCAATTTCTAATACTGAAAATCAGAAAGTGGGGCTGAATAGATGACTAAGCAGTTCAAATCGATGGTTGTTTAGCTGGAAAGATAGCTCGGAGGTTAAGGTGTTTGCCTAGAAAACCAAACAACCTGATTTCCATTCCCCAGTACCCATGTAATTCCAGATACACAAAGTGATGCATTCATCTGGAGTTTGTTTGCAGTAGCCAGCATCCCTGGTACACATTATCTCGGTATCTTTATGTTTCTCTCTGCTTGCAGAAAAAAAAAGATAGTTACTTGCAAAGCCTGCCATCCTAGGTTCCATTTTCCCAGAAACCCATATAAAGCCATATAGGCATTTGTTTGCAATAGCAAGAGACCTTAGCATGTCTGCACTTACACAATCACACACACATACACATACCACACACACACACAAACACAGTTGTTAAGGCATTTATTTGTCTGCAAAACCTAATAACCCTGGTTTGATTCCACAGTACACATGTAAAGCCAGATGCATAAAGTGCGGCATGCATCTGGAGTTTGTTTGAGTGGCTGGAAGCTCTGGTGTCCCCATTCTCTGTCTCTCTATTGCTCTCTGCTTGCAAATAAATAAAAATATGTTTTAAGTAACCATATAAATGGCAAACACACATACACAAAAATGTTAGATACCATTAATTGTCAGGAAAATGAAGCCTAAAATCACAATGAAATACCACTATACACTGATAAGATTTATTTTTGATTCTGAAACTTCTCTTCATTTTTTATTATTATTTTATTATCCATAATTAGATACACTTAATAAGGGAATAATGTGTTGATGTCTCCACTTCCTCTATTTCCCTCTTCCCTGTCCCTGGTCAGTTGGATAATCTCCTCCGTGGACAGTCTGTTTCAGTCCATGGGGTGGGGGTTGAAGAGATGATCCAGGTGGGCAAAGAGGAGCAGAGAACTGGATCCAGGGAATTGTCGTCAGTCACGTAGCAATTAAAGAACAGCAAGGAAGGAGACTAGTAAAAGAGGGAGGGGCGATAGATTCTCAACAGTGTACTAATGTATACAGGCATAGACGGGAGTCAAAATGCAAGCTACAAAGAATTGGTCTCAAAGAATTGGCACAGACAAGCAAGATAAGAAATGTCCATCTATGCAATAGTGGCACCCAACCTAGGTGGTAATCAACAGCTGGTTAATTGGCTATGAGATCCGCTCAGTGGCAGGGAACCCTTGACTGGTATGGGGACCCAAGGCAACCTTGAATGGAGACCAAATACCCGATCTCCAAGGGAAAGTCCTCACTAAGCCTAGGTCTTCAGAAAGGCTACACCCTTTAAAATCTCACCAAACTAGCACTATTTGTCTCAACCTATAATGATCTTACTCTCTCCTTGAGATTCTGTTTGGAGTTTTCAGAAATCAACGAGAATATTGGACAACTGAACTCCACCAATTGGACCTGAGTTGATGGGAGACACCCAAGCAGGAGCCATCCACCTCAAACTCACCATTTAGAGCCCTAACACAACCTCTAAGGATGTGGTGTGATGAGCATAAGAGCTATTCCCACAGCAAGGCAGATAACCTAGGGAAGGACAATGGAGAGAGGCACCAAAGGTGCCCAAAATAGTCCAAAACACAAATCCAGAGACTCTCAGAAACCTAACAATTGTGCAAACTTTAAACTCACCCACCATGATCAGGGAAATTTTTGAAAGAGGTGGTGGAAAGATGTACTAGCCATGGGGGGGGGCAGAATATCTAATGCATAAAGGGGTGTGTCATTCTGGTTTTAAGGGGTTTTCTCTAATAACTTATGATACTGAGCATTCTGTTATGCTAATATATATAATTATATATCAATAAAATGTTTAAAAATTTGTCTCATAGATACCTACATGATTTACCTGAAAAGAATTCTTCTACTCACCTCTATTCTGTATTAGAGATGAAGACAGATGGCCTTACGGGTTTTTAAAGAATCACACACTGTATTTGGAGTGAGTATGTAATGTAGGAGAAGAATTACAGTCTTCTAAAAGGAGATTTAAACTGATTGGATGTGCACTCTTCTCGTGTATGTAATTCATCTCCCAGAGCATGACTGATCTCTTTGCTTTCAAAAAATAGCAAAACCCTGTCAGTTACTTTTTCAGATGTCTCCATTTCAACTTCATTTTAATCGTAAAATGCTGTTATGTCATTCCTAAACCAGTTTATAAGGTATTACTTTGACATAATTGTATAATGGCTTCTATCAATCATGTCTTTTACAATTGCTCAACCTAAACTTATAATATGTTTAGTAGCCCAAGCAGCTAAGTTAATTCAAATCAAAGTCATGCTATCCCAAGCCCTTGAAACCTTTTAAATTGTGCATACAAAGTCCAATGGCTCCAATCTTAATTCTTCATCGAAAGAATCAGTCTGAAGAATCTATGCAGTTTCATTAAAAGCGTTATTCAATTCTGTCCAAGAAAAGTTTATTTAACATCTATGTCATGAGCCATGCTTGGTTATTATAAAAAAAAGATAGAATGGATTTCTTCAAGTAGCTGACAAATGTATTGTGGTGAGTAAAATAACTCATCATTTTAAATTTATTCATGTTTTTAATTTTCATTTCTGGAATTTTTAATTTAAGATGGAAAATATTGAGATAAGTAACTATAAAAATACATTAATAAAATTTTAAAAATATAAAAGAAATATAAAGCTTCAAGTAATGGCTATTATAAATTTGTGGTATGTACATTTCTGACCTTATTGAAACTTAACGCAGTATGAAAACCTTTTGGGACAACCTTTACAGTTTGGAACATTTTCCATACCTTTATCTCAGTAAGTTATATGGTGGTATTAAAATATTGATGGCTTAGCCAAGCAAGGTGGTGCATGCCTTTAATTTCAGCATGGGTAGGCAGAAGTAGAAGGATTGCCGAGAGTTTGAGGCCACACTGAGATTACATGGAGAATTCCAGGTCAACCTGGGCTAGAGAAATCCTACCTTGAAAAACCACACACACACACACACACACACACACACACACACACACACACACACACAATGTTGGTGACTTAATACAATAACACTGTATTTCTTGTTTCTATTATGTCCAAATCTGGTCAAGGGGGCTCTGCTGATGACTGTCACTCAAGGACTCAGCCTAATGGATACTCCATGATACCTGCATCCATGGTTGACCAAATGGCTGGAAAAGAGAAAGCAGGGCATTAAATACTAACTCCCTGAGCACATGCTGCTCCCATTACACGTGCTTAGTCCAGGCCCTTGGCCTGTGTCCCTCAGAGGAATGGACACTGCAGGGATGCCACATTCCTGCAGTGAACTTATAAACATTGCTCATGGCTTTCAAACTTCTCCCATTACCTGCTCAGAATACCCACCATGCTTCTCTGAAACTCGTCCTATAAATTATTTTACTTGATTGCTTTTCTTCAACCTATTGTTAGTATGTTTTAATGTTTTCAGTTTCAATTATCACATTTTTCGGTTGTTTGTAAAATTATTATTTATTTGTGTGTGTGTGTGTGTGTGTGTGTGTGAGAGAGAGAGAGAGAGAGAGAGAGAGAGAGAGAGAGAGAGAGAGAGAGAATGTCAGACAGAGAGCGAGTACAGGTGCACCAGGGCTTCCTGACACTATAAACCAACTCCAGACACATGCACCACTTTGTGCATCTGGCTTTACCTAGGTAGTGGGGATTTGAACCCAGGCCATCAGGCTTTTGCATGTAAGTGCCTTTAACTGCTGAGCCATCTCTCCAACCCTAAAATTATTTTCATCGTGATGGTATTTTTATTTCTCTTCACCTTCTTGATTCAGCTTTATTAGAACCTTTTTTTTTCATTGTTTTCTTTGCTCTTACAATTGCTTTTTTTGGAAAACTTTTGAACTTTTTCACTTATTTATCTTGTTTGTCCTGAGTATTTGCCCCACACTCCTTTTCTCCCCTATACCTGCCTCACCTGGGTTTTCCCTCTGTATTTCCTCTCCAGCCTGTTTTTATAATAATGTGTTCCTAAACATTACCAAGCTTTGATGGCAGTGGGACCTTGTTTGGGCATTTACTTCAAATACTGCCCTCATTCAAATAACATATTAATTTCATTTTAGGATCAAATGACCTTTAGATCATTCATTGCAACCTGGCTTTAATAATTTTTTTTTGCTCTTCACTTCCCCTTTCCAGTAGGTAAGCAGAGTGGCCAGGTCATGGGCAATAGAAGTGACATGTGTACTACCATGATCTTTAGTAATGTTCTCCTCTTTATAACCTTAGGCTATAAATATGTCTAACAGGGCACACTAATAAAAATAATTGATATATATATATTTGGGATATATATCAATTATTATAAAAATAGATATATATCAACTATTATAAAATTATTATTAAAAATTATAAAGGATATATATATATCCTTTAGAATATGACAAGTTTTGGTGGTAGGATGGCTAAATATCCCCCCAAAAATCACATATATGGAACTAAACATGGTCTTTTCTTTCGTTCTCAGTGTGCTCCATAGTACAGGGATATAGTGTCTCTCAAGATGTCACCACTGCTAGAAAGCCATATTAAAGGGCTTTGGAAGTGTCTATCTGTCTATCTGTTTATCATATATCTATCTGTCTGTATGTCTATTGTGAATCTATCATCTATCTATATCAATCAATCATCTATCTATATATGTCTGCATTTGCTGTATATGTGCACATAGTCTATGTAATATTTTATTAGATTACTCTCCTACTGGATGGCAATATAATAAACCAGTTTAAAGAACTGGTTCAAGTAATTGTGGCACTTGCTAACCCAACAGGGCGGGCAGGCAGGCAGAAGGGAGTTGGCATTCGCATTCCTGAGTCTGAAAACAATCTAGTCATAGCTTTCTTTCTTCGTTGGGTGACCTTGGCCTTTTTTCATAAGCCTTCAAGTGACTTCATGGGGCCCAGCCACATGAAGAAGGGTAATCTGCTTTATTCACAGCTTGCTGTTTTAAATGTTTGTCATATCTAAACAACATATGCACAACACTGAAGGTGGTGTTTAACAAAAGACTGGTACCATGGGCTAAAAAAAAAAAAAACAGTAGAAAATTCACCACCAGCTCCGGTATGCTGAGGAGAATTATGGATTTGCAACTACAGACATGGTTTTAAATTCAAGTGCTGCTGTGTCACATTAAGTGAAGGAGAGACTGCTGCACTACTTTATACCGGACAAAGTGTCCCCAAGGGAGCAATGCAGCAGTCCAGATCTCAAGTGGAAGTCTTTGTTGCCATGCCCAGATTTATTCTGCTTAATAAATATGTTATTGTAAGACATTCCCGACAGTGCAAGACATCCAGAAAGTAGCACATTTCTAGGCAGCATTATCACTGCCGCTGAGCCTGCCTTCAGCATTCCCACTCCTCTCTTTCACATGATGGATCGTTTGGAACTCACTCGCATGTATGCTTTGGCTAAATTTTGAGATTTATAATGTTTTATAATCAACCTGCAGAACGAGTCACAATTTCACATAAGCTGAATGAGGCCTAAAAAAAAATCAAGCAACAAATATTAGGATTATCCTTCCATTATACCCCCTTTGAAAAATGACTCCTCGCAGCCATATGAAGGGTTCTCTAAGCTTTAATGCTGAGCAGAGATTTAAAAGGATTAACATCAACCACCTTCCAGTAAACACCCAAAATGCATTTTAACATCTAGCATTTCATCTTTATTTGAGTACTTTCAACTTGTAATGCTCTGGTCACGTAGAAAGACTGGCTGTCATTGTCCATGACTATTCCTGGTAAGTTATTCATGGTTTCCCACTGACCTTTTTTCAGCAAGTTTTTCACATCTTTTGTTTCAACCGCTGTTTTGTGTCTTGCTGACATCAGTTGGTCAGATTTATGGTGCTGTGTGCAGGGTTCCCCACTGTGCATGTCATTCTTAGTAATGCTTCTCCCTCTAGCAACCTGTGTTTATAGCAGACATTTAGGTGCTTTGTCCAACTCCTTGAATTCCTAGGACTTACACCTCACTGGAAGAGCACTTCTCATTGCCAAGGTACTTTGACAAACACTTGACTCTATTTTCATGTATAGCTATTTTTAGCGCCAACAGTGGACTTAAACAGACCTGTTCCTTGATTGTTTATTTTTGCCCAGACATTTATTTGGATGATGTGAGTTCTCTTTGGGCTTCCACAGATTCTCCATGTGTTCATTCAACATCCTCTAGTGCACCAAATATGGACATGACCAGCATGCTCACAGATGAAATCGAGTTAACACTTTCTTATGAACATAGCTGCAATGTTAATCTTTTACTACACGGTCCCCTGCTTGTAGCTTTCTCCATCCATGGGAATACATTCCTTGACCTTCAATGCAAAAGTATTTTTCATTGTGACTTCTAAGTGAGTGATAATAATTGACACCGGCAAACAGGAAATGATGTTGCTAATTTTCAGAAATGATGATGGATGACTTTGATGATAAGTTTGAATAGGATATCATCTGCACAAGAAGACTTCAGTCACATCGAGAACCTACTCTAAAACGTCTCTCCATTAATGTCTGCCCACAGTGCTTGAAAACCCTACCATTCATATGACATTTTGGATAAGGTGACATGTAAAAATTATACATTGAGAAATTATCCTGGTTTAATATTATCATCCACAAATACACCAACTTTTATGCCACAACTTCGCAAGCATTCTACGGTGTCTTCAGAATGTACAACACTTATGCCTTAAAATCCCTTGACTTAAATCTACTATTTTACATCATTTGAGTCTCTGTATGTATTCATCTGCATTATGTCTGCTGTGTTCAGTTTGACTGTGAAGTTCTTGAGGGTAAAGTAGAGGAAGTTTTCTTTAAAAAATCAAAGTATTACATGTATTGTGGATATTTAAAAACTATTAAGTAAATGAAAAAGAGAATAAATGACTAGGTTTTAATTGATTAGCTTTGCCAGTTTACCTAGGAATAGGATATGAGATAAGCATAACATAATGATGAAGAAAAATATGGATTATTTCTACAAACATTGGTTTCCAAGAAAAAAGATGAAAATAATCAATTTAAGTAAAACTCCAAAATTAGCTAACTAAAAATCTTGTTAACTTTACTAAAAAGCAAAGGCTGGAGAGATTGTTCAGTGGTTAAGGTGCTTGACTGAAAAGCCAGATTCACCAAGTGGGCACATGCATCTGGAGTTTGTTTGCAGTGGCTGGAGGCCCTGGCATGCCCATTCTCTCTATTTATCTCTCTTCTCTCTATCTCTCTCTGCTTGCAAATAAAAAAAAATATTTTTTTAAAAAAGCAAAGAAAATACTACCAAAATTACCTAATTCAACAATTTCAGAATACTTGAAATAAACCAAAGCCATACGGTAGAAAACGTTCAAGTAAAACTTCATAATTTTCATAAGAAAAGTAGGTCCTGTAGCATTTTATTTTGGGGGTATACTTCCACCCCCTCCCCCACTCTATGAAAAAGCAACTATGATGACAGATAGCTTTGTAGACCCTGGACAGGGTTAGTCTGATTTAGAGCTCTTCATAAAGTCCAACTCTGGAGAAGTCAAGTCTCACTTAAAGGAAGTGCAGCATAGGAGGAAGGGCCTATTTTCAGATCATTGTCAAAAACAAATATAATTATCTGTGGCAATTAATATCATTATTCTGACTAATGCTACACTGTCATTTGGAACAAATAGAAGTTTATCCAAAAATATGAGAAAAAAAGTATGGGGAATGACACAATCCTAAAAGTGTTTGAAATGCCTTAAAATATTTCTGGAAATCTAGAATTCCAAGTAGTTGCACATGCTCACAAATGAATATTTGGAGCCTCGCTTATTTCCTCATCTCTGGATGTCTTTTGGCAGCCTGGGTGAACAGGAAGTGGAGACTAATATGAACATGAGAGCAGATTGAACTTCGAAAGTGTGCTTCCATTCACACAGTTGCCCTTAGAAAAACGGAAATGATCTGGATAAAGAAAATGTGATCAATCATTGGCCAACTACTATGTGATGAAAAACTTAAGGGAAACCTACAAGCAGGCTTTAAAAAGGCAAATAATTAAATAGATATATAGCAAAAGTTTCAGTTGCTACCCGCTGTCAGGGATAGAAGCCTTACAAAATAAACAAGTAGCAACAAACAGCAATGGCAAATCTAGGAGGATTTGACTCTCTCCACGCCACAGGACATAGTCAATCCCTAATATGCTGTAATGAGGCCTGAAATGAACTGACTAGGGAGTCCTTTAATCCATCATTGGATTTCATTTGAGCAAGCATTCATTTTGTCTATTTATTGAACAGCAAAATCAGTGGTATGTGAGAAAGGAACAATGCTAAATACGTATAAAAAAATGAAGTTACATCCACTCCTCTCACCATGCACAAAACTCAACTCTAAATGGATTAAAGACCTCAACATGATTCCTCACCAAAGCACAGAAACATTTGCTCAACCATATATATAGCAGCTCAATTCACAATAGCTAAGAATTGGAATCAACCCAAATGCCCATCACTGGATGAATGGATATCAAAATTGTTGTACATATACTGTATGGATTTCTACACAGCTGAAAGGAAAAAATGACATAATGAAATTCCAAGAAAAGTGGATGGACTTGGAGCAGGTCATTCTTAGCAACCTCAGACAAGAACAGAGAGTTAAATGCCGCCTGAACAGTAAGAAAGCCTGTCAGATGAATTAAGAGATAGACAAGGGGCTGGAAGGAATTGGGTAGGGGGAAAGGGTGGATGGGGGGACTCACACACCAATCTAACCAACAATGAAGGATACCATAATATCCTTATTTTCATGCAGGAATCTCTCAAAGAAGCTGTGGGCATTGTCAGGTAAGAGAAGCCCTGAATAGGGCAGAAGGGTAGCCTAACCCCAAGACAAATTGCTCTGGTCTGTAACTCCCTGTACCAGTCATTGGTTACTTCCCACACTGAGCTGTTGATCAGAGAGACCCACCTGGTTCCCCAAACTAAGACAGGCTTATGTCAAAGCTCTTGAATACCTGCCTGGCAAAAGGTAAAACCCTATTGCCAAAGATACCTCACACTGTCATCATACAACGCCGGGAGACCCTGCTTAATCAAGAATGGTATCCAGCTCCCAGATGGTAGTATGTGTAGTCCTGGTAAGTGTTACATGAGCTGACAAGGGAAATTGACCAAAGATATTCTGAGAAAGCAGAGGATGTGGATATACAACACTGAATGATGCTATGAGAATGCTGAAGACTGGGAGAGACCAGTAAGCCAAGAAGTGCTTATCCCTGCAATAGTGGTGCTAAACCTAGGTGGGTAATCAATGGCTTGTTAATTGGCTAAGAGATCTGCTCAGAGGCAGGTAACCCTTAACTGGAATTGGGATTCACGGTAATCCTATATGAGGACCATGAACCTGGGCTCCAAGGGGAAACTTCCACTAACCAGAGATCTACAGAAAGACTATACCCATTAGAATCTCACCAAATTAACAAAGCTGGTCTCATTCAACCCATACTGATCTCACTTTTCACTGGATATTCTCTTTGTTTCAGAAGCCAGCAAGAACTGTGGACAATCCAGTCCCACCAACAGGACCTGAGATGTTACCTGTCAACCAGGCAGGAGATGAACCACCCCTAACTTAAGATATAGATCCCAAAAGAAACCTTTGAGAGATGTGCATGAGACCTACCTCCACAGCAAATCAGATAACCTGTGAAAGGATAATGGAGACAGACACTGAGGATATCCAACACAATCCAAAGCAGAAATCCAGAAACTCTTAAGACCCCAATAGTATAGCAGATCTAAATCCCACCTATCTGAGTAAAAGAGGTGGCAGCAAGATTGTAGAGCCATGGTGGGGGAGAAAAAAGACTGGCTACCTCTTGTACAATCCATAACCCCCTAGCCCATGGCTTGGTCCAGCAAGCCCTCTTAGGAGGGCCCCCAATGGGGTAGGGATAGGGAGGAGGGAAATGGGGATACCATCATAAGACTTGCTCATACAATGTATCTAATTATTAATAATAAATATGAAAAAAATTCAAGTGTTACTCAAAAGGAGGAGCTTAAGAGTAGTGACCGCTGATTACCCAGAACACACACACACCATTCACCAATCACAAATGTTATCAATCCAAGTCCACATGGCACAGCAATCACAGACATTATCAATGGAGGCCCACATGCTGCTTTCAGCATTTCTGTGGACAATTTATTGTCATCCTAGATCCAATCATCACATCTCATGCATATACACATTCTTCTGGGCCAGGAGCATAACCAGGTCATGAGGGATATGAAATAAGGAACAGGCTTTAAGAATTGCATCAGCATGTGTAATATTTTTCAGAAATATTGATTATTTAGTTTGTTCAAAGATGTAGCCAGTCTAAAGCATAGTAAATTAATCACATTCGTTAAGCAAGCTAAGTACATGGTTTAAGAACACAGTGAATATATAATATTGAATGACTTCAAAGCACACGGTTCACTTAGTTATAGGATCAGAAAATGCTTCCCACAAAAGAATTTCCATTGTCTATAAGGTTGATAAAAAGTATTCTCACAATGTGCATTGATTCCAGATGTTTTAATTTTTCAGTCAGTTCCACGAATGTGAGTGAACAGTATTGTGATAATGTTGGGTAGTCCAACCCACATGTTATCAGGAAAGTTGAAAGATGACCCTCTTCCTTGTTAAGACAATGCCTAGAGAAACCAGAAGATGAAGGTGGTAGTGAGGCAAATCACATAACCTTTCTGAACCTTCTTTCATACTGTGTAAGATGAATATAACAGCTTATTAGGATAATTTTTTTTTCCTGAGGTAAGATGTAACCTGTGTGAGACAGGTGTATATCCCATTATAATTCAAACGACGGCAATAATAATGACAAAAATATTTTCTACTTTGATAGTCAGAAAATGTAACAATTTGGGGTCATTTCTTGACTTTAAAGCCTATCAAACAGTTAAATAATGTTGATATGGTGACACCTTTTCCTTTGACACCCTTTTTTTTTTTTTTTCGAGGTAGGATCTCACTCTAGCCCAGGCTGACCTGGAATTCACTATGTAGTCTTAAGGTGGTCTTGAATTCTCAGAAATCCTCCCACCTCTCTCTCCCAAGTCCTGGAATTAAAGGTGAGCGCCACCACGCCTGGCTCAACACATTTTTAATTTTGAAATTTAATGCAATATCTAATTAGTAGAGCACATGGCATAAAATTTGGAAAAGAAATAATGACCGGAGCTCCATAAATGATGGATATTTTGAATAACTCTGCAAAACATGCCTCTGTAACTTCACATATTATAATTATTTTTCTTTGGATAAATCCTAGAAAGAGTTGTTATAGCAACAGCAATAGACATTTTCCCTCCCAGAATTAGTTTAAATCCCATATTTATGGTAAAGAATCAATTTTCTAAGAAAACAATTTATTACTATTGAATAGATTATTCAGTAATTTAACTGTTGTACTAAGAGGTTCCAACCACTCACTTAATAAACAACTACTTGTTGGCATGACTGCTGTGTATCAGGATAATACATAGAGTGATTTACAAAACAAGGACTTGGTCCTTGAGAACTTCTCATATTTATACAACTCTACTAATATGACTATCTATTGCAGTTCCTTCTCATTGCTGGGACAAAGCATCCAACTCATAGCAGCTGATGGGAGAATAGTTTTTCCTTTGGCTTACAGTTTCAAGGAAAATTTCATCTTGGGAAGGAAAGCATGGCAACGCAGACAGCCAGAATATCACATCTTGTCACAGCATCAGGGAAGAAGCAGCAAGAGTGAGCTCTAAATACCCAGTGGGCTAGACTAACATACCTCAAAGTCTGCCCTCAATAACATACCTCCTCCAGCAAAGGTCCACCTCCCAAAGACTCCCCAACATTGTGGCTATCTAGGGACCAAGTATTTAAATACATGAGTCCATGGGAGATATTTCATTCAAGCCAGCACACTATCTCTAAGCATATTTCTTTTTACATAAATGGATTATTTTAAACTGATCCTAAAAGTAGTGGTGTATTTTTTAAACACTTCTGGCAAGGTTCATGATGGCTTTAGTTTCCTTGGAAACTCTCTGAACATTGGGAAGACTCCCAAAAGAACACCAGAGGAGTGGTTGATCTGCTAGGGCAGAGATAAAGATATTTGGTTCATGCTTATTTTGAGTTACTGTGCATGAATACAAAGAAAGTTAAAGTTGGTCTGATCTATACCTGTGATGTAGGCTAAGCACAGACTTCCAGATCTAGAGTAATTGGAGAATTTGTTATTTATATTATTGAACTCACATTTTTAGTGTTGAATAGGATGCATGACACTCGAAGAACTTGAAATCTTACTAAATATTCATTATATTACACAATAAATATCAGTAGCCTAATAACTACTGATCCTAAAATGTATGTCATTCTGGATCATAGGAGCTTTAATATAGCTAACATACCTATGATACAATGCCACACTTTTTCTTTAATCCTGTCTAATCATTAACTGATAATAAATAAGCCTGAAAACATGAAAAATTTACAAATGCCTCTTTTGTCTCTTCTAGAAAGAATGCAGAAATTTTGAAAGCACCTCCCCAAACCTTTATCTGTCATTATCTAAGTCATGAAACCTGAGTGCTTTGTGGGGTTCCACATGAATACTACATCTGCAGGGCTTCACTAAAGAAGCTAGTCAGATGGTTTTGAAGAATCAGAATTATTTTAAGCTTTTTTGAGTTTATGCCCCACTTTTTGGCAAATTTCTCTAGTTTATAATTGAAAAAATTAACTTGAAAAGAGACTAAAAATCAACATATACATGAAATTTCATCACTACTATCAGAAATCAGCAGAAACACAAATAGCTGCAGCCATTGCCCTTGAAAATTATTATTCATGGTACATAAGAAGAAGCAAATCAACACAAAGAATTCAGAAGCAGTTTTGATGATCAAAGCCTCCAGACCTACATTTATCTGCATAAAACTGTTTATTAACAAAAACTTCAAAAAATAGGTCATTGAAAAACAGCATGATATAACAACAATTAAAATGAAACCCAACTAATGTTTTGATGTGAGAAAAACTCTCTAAATTGATGTTTCACTTATGAAAGATATTTGTGAAACAAAATTGACTAGCTAAGAATTGAAACCTATAAAACTTTAAAGTAACAATAAAAGTGAATGCTCATTGGCTTCAGGGTGAAAAAAAAAAAAGAAAAACTCTTCTAACATGTTTGCCATCAGTTTTATAAGCCTGCAGGCCAAGGTTGTTAGAATATCAGATGCTGACTGAGTAATTACTGGGGACTTCTTAGCTCCTTATGGGAAGAGCCAGACAAAGGATTTAAAATAAAGAAGGTGGACAGGAATGAATAATCATCATCCCAGATTATTTTTTTCCTCATCAGAATTTTGATAGTAATTGCATTAACCAATTTCATCTCTACCAAATGTTTCTTTTACATAAAATCCATGACATAACCTTGAAATGTTCTCCTAGGAGGCCTGCATCCGGTTTTGTCTACTGACCTATCTGACCCATGTTACTAGTAGAGTCTCTTAGTTTGGTGCATATTAGTAAACATTTTTATTGATCTGGAGGTGGCTTAGCACTTAAGGCACTTGCCTGCAAAGCCAAATAACCTGGGTTCAATTTGCTGGTACCTACATAAAGCAAGATGCACAAAATGGCACATGTATCTGAAGTTCATTTTCTGAGGCTTGAGACCCTGGCACACCCATGCTCTCTCCCTCTCTCACTCTATTGCAGTCAGCTTTCTAGTT
>PVHP010000928.1:62113-114178 GCA_004024765.1 Zapus hudsonius
ACCCAAACAAAAGCGGCTTGTGGAGGAATGGGTTTATTTGGCTTATGGACTCAAGGGGAGACTCCATCCTGGCAGGGAAAACGATGGCATGAGCAGAGGGCTGGACATCACCTCTGCCACAGCACTGCAAACAGCGGCAGGAAGGTGTGCCAAACTCTGGCAAGGGGAAGCTGGCTTATAACCCCATAAGCCCACCCCCAACAACACAGCTTCATCACGGTTGTAAAACCCAAACTGCCATCAGCTGAGGATCGATCTATCAGAACACATTCAATTGTTTGTGGGGGACACCTGTATCAAACCATGACACACTCATTGGAAATAAATTTTTAAAAAATTTTAAGGAATTGTACTCAAGGTCATAGGCCAAAGTGAAATAAAGTCAACACAGTTTTATTTAAGTGAAATTTATCATTTAAGTAAAAATTGAAGGGTTGGAAAGATAGCTCAGTGGATTAACCACTTGCCACTCAAACTGAAGTAACTGAGTTCAATCCCCAAATCCTACATTAAAAAAAATAAAACTGGATGGCATTGTAAACTTTTGTAATCCTACGACACTGATGGTGAGATGGTAGTGAAGACCAAACATGTACATATACACACTGGCATAGTCAGCCACACACCTCTGGGATGAATCTTCAAACCAGGCACAATTTATGGGAGGAAAGGATTTATTGAAGCTACAGATCCAGGGGAAGTTCCATAATGGTGAAAGAGACTAGTCCCCTTCCACAGGTCCAAGCAGAGAGAGAAACCCATCACCAACACCACACCACACAAGAAAAAAGAGAGAAGGCTAAGAAGAGAAATCTCCTTCCCCTTTACATAGCCTTAGGGTGAGGTCTGGCAACCCTTTCCCAGACTTAATGGATTCCTGAGTCTCTGGAATTTCTTTCCTGCACTCCCCTCCCAGGAAGGGATATTTATTTCGAGTTTCTCTGAACCTACTTACATCCTGCCAGCTACTGAGAGGGCTGCCTTTCAGTAAACATCCTCAGAGACCTACCCAAGATAATTAAAAAGATCAAGATGACAACAAAACACACACACACAAACAATTATGAACTCACACAAGGAAATAAATTTTGTCAGGAGTGGTGGTTCACACTTTTACTCCCAGAACCTGCAGGGCAGAGGTAGGAGGATCGCTGTGAGTTTGAGGCCAGCCTAGGACTACAGAGTGAGTTCCAGGTCAGCCTGGGCTAGACCAAGACCCTATGAAGCTTTAACATTTATTCTCCCTCAAGTTTCCACATGTGAGCAATTGAATCTTTGCTGGAGCTACTTTCTAGTGATGACCTGGTGGCTGTTCCTGCCTATCATTAAGTGATGTTCTATTTGGGTTAAAATAAAGCCTTTTACATCTAAGCAATGGATCCTGAGTGAGACTAAACTAATTTGAGAGATTATTCCATATCTGTATATTTAAGGTGTATGTTTTGTGTATATGTATGAATGAACTTCTCTAAGAAGTTGCTAAAAATTTTAAATTAGTGTATGCAAATTTTCAGGGGCATTTTTATTTCAATTCTCTGCTTAGGTCCTAGCAAAAACACAGGCAAAGTAGGAGAGAAAGGAAAATGTAAAGCAAAACCAAAATTGTAAACAGCAGCTCTACAAATTGTGTGAAGCAGAGGCTGAAGAAGGGATCCACATGGCCCTGGCCAGACCACACTCCATGATGTTAGGGCAAGGAAGGCACAGATTGAGAAGACGTCTGCAATCAAACTCTCTGCTAGTGGCTGGAGAGATGGCTCGGTGGATAAAGCACTTGTGACCTACCTGAGAACCCCATTTTGGAACACCAGACCCCACATAAATCTGTAACCTGTGGTAGGTTCTCTGATACCAGTACTCTGACAGCAAAGCTTAGAAGCTTGGTGACCAGGTAGCCTGATGAGCACAGCAGTGACCAGTAACAGCAATGAGAAGGAGAGACCCTGTCTCAAACAAGGTGCAAGGTGAGGACATCTGAAAATTGTCCTCAGACATTCATTGAAACCTTTGTATACAAAGCACAACCATTAGTCCACACAGAAGAGAGTAATTAGCAAGGTGAGCATTGTCCTGAGCGGCCACTCAATGCTGAACTGAGAAACTCCAGTCAGAGAGCAGGAATTCAATCCAACAGAGAAGATAGACAGAGGGCAGCTTTCATACTGACTGTTCTGATCTAACCTATTTTCACTCCACAAACATAACAGTTGTCCAACCAATGACTTAACTTACAAGAGACAATTCAGGGATGAGGGAAATTATACCCATCCCAGAATGGAAGAAATATTAACACACACATCTATACTATATTCCAACTGACAGCTACAGAAGACATTCATAATAAAAGCCATAAACTAGGAATAGAAGAAACTCAACTCAACACAGTAAAGACTATATATGACAAATCTATAACCAATATCATTCTAACATGGAAGCATTCTCTCTAAAGTCATGTACAAAAAAGAAAAAAGTACCTACACACCTCTCCTGCTACTAAAGTACCTGAAGTTTTAATGGGAGCAATAAAACAAGAGAAAGAAATAAAAGGAATATAGATAAGAAAGAAGTAAGAGTCTCCGTATTTGTAGATGACACAATCCTATACTGTAAAGATCCTAAAACTTCCATAAAAATTATTCAATATAAAAAACACCTTTAGCAAAGTAGCAAGATACAAACATATAAAATTGGTAGCCTTTCTAACAATCTGAATTAGGATAAAAAACACTTTTAAAATAAACTGATGGAGGTGAAAGATCTCTATAAGGAGAACTTGAAGACAATAAAGAAAGACATATTGAAGTAAACATTAGATTAGATGACCTCTTGTGTTGTATGGATAGAAAGAATTAATATTGTCTAAGTGGTGACACAACCAAATGTAGTCTATCAATTCAATGATCCCCATCAAAATTCCAATGTCATTCTTCATGTGAATATAAAAAATAGCAAATTTTATATAAAAGCAAAAAATATCTTAAATTGCCATTGTAATCCTGGGCAAAAAGAATATATTGGAGCTTTCACCATATCTGATAACTAGTTCTACTAAAACCATAGTAAAAAAAGGAAGAAAAATGTAGCACAGACACATACACACAAAAATTAGACACATGGACCAATGAAATAAAGTATCCAAACAATAATAAATTAATGCAGCTGTTTCCTACTAATCTAGGGAGAAAATGGGTGATATGATATATTTGGCTTTCTGAATCTAACTTCTCTCAATTAATATGATGTCCAATTCCATTAATTTTCTTGCAAATTCCATAATGTTGTTCTTCCTTGTGGCTTAATAAAACTCCATGTGTCAAAAATATGTATTGGAGAAAAGATATCTCTTCAACAAATGGTATTGGCATGGAAACCTGGAAATCCACATGTAGAATAATGAAACTAGATCCCTATCACTCACCCTATACAAGAATCAATTAAAAAATAGCCAAAGACTTTAATGTAAGATCTGAAACCATGAAACAGAGAAAAACAAAAGCAAAATAGTATAATATATAGGCATAGGTAAGGGATTTCCAGAAAGAATTCCAAAAGCTCGGAGAATAATTCCAAGAATTGGCAAATGATACCACATGAAATTAAAATGCTGGACAGCAAAAGTAACAGCCAAATGAAGAGACGGCCTATAGAACAGGAGAAAAATCTTTATAAGATATACATCAAACAGGGAATAAATATATACAATACATAAATATCTCAAAAATTTACACACCAAAATATCAAATCATCCAATCAATAAATGGGCAAATGCAATGACATTTCTCAAATGGCAAAGTACCAAAAGCTGATAAATACATGAAAAATGTTCAACATCCTTAGCTATTAGTGAGATATGAATTAAAACTACAGACTTAATTTCACCCTTGTCAGAGTATCCACCATTAAAAAATGCTGGCAAGGATATTATATGACAAGAATGTGTAAATCAGTGGAGCCCTATGGACATCAGTATGGATATTGCTCAAATAAGTACAAATAGAGCTACCATAAAACCCAGCTATATCACTCAGGGGAGTATGCCCAAAGGAATCCAAGTTAACCTAGTACAGAGACACATGTTCATCCATGTTTATTGCTGTGTTGTTCACAGCATTTAAGCTATGTAATTAGGTTAAGGGTTCATCAGCAAATGAATGGATAGAGAAAACTATATATGTGTGTATAAATATATATTTATATTTATATTATATTTATATTTATTTTACACTTATACTTATTTATATTTATATGTATATATAGAGAGAGTTCTATTCAACCACAAGGAAAAACAAAATTATTCAATTTGCAAGAAAATTGATGGAATTGGAGATCATCATATTAATTGAAAAACTTGGACTCAGAAAGCTAGATAGAGTGCCTCTTTTCTCCCATATGAGACATTTAGATTATGTACCTATAATATATAATCATATATATGACATGAAAATAGAAGGGAGCTGTTTGAGAAGAGGACTAGTGGAAAGAGAATGGGAAATAGGAGAAGATGATGAAGAGGGAATATGTTCAAGGTTCATAATATATTTAAACAAAAATCTCATTATGGAACCCATCACTTTGTATAACAAATGCACCCTTATAAAACTTTTTAAAGAAAACTAAAAGAAATATTTGTGTTATCATCAATGAATGAAGAAATATCCATATACTAAAATGTATAAAATATTCTGGACAAGTATATTGAAATAAGATCAAACTGGGCAAAACCAAGAGTTGGTACATACTCTTTCAAAATTTGAAAGGAATTCAATATTCCTAAAAATGTCATTCCCACCAAACCATTTGCATACATTATGAGGTGTGGCTTCATCGTGATAGACATAGGAGCATCACTGCATAAACTCAACTGAATACTACATAAAAGCAACAATGCACAGCTGGAAGGGAAGCTATATCTGCTCTTCATTTTCTATGAGTTATAACTCTCAAAAGCTAGAAGACATAGTTAAAGAAAAAGTATCAAGGAGAGGAAACAAAACAATTGATAAGTCAGTTTGAAAATTACAAGTCAGAAGCAAAATTGGAACGATCCTCAGATTGCTTTCCCAATTCTCCCACTGTAATTCTGCAAGTTTCACTTAAACTAAGAAAAAATCCAAAATAAGAACTGAAACTCAAATGTTGAAAGTCATTGCAGAAAACATGCATAAGCTTCTCAGCTCCAGTAGCACTGTGAGCATGTGGTACTTGAACAGAGTGTGCATATGCTAACAACAAATGAAAAATCTGTATCATCTGAAGACTTACCCAAAGACAGTCATGTAGATTTTATATTTTAATTTCAAAGGCATTAAAATAACATATAAACCTGATGTTAAAAAATCTCAAAGAATGATAGAGCATAAATGTGACAGAATGATGCAAATATTTGAAAAGTCAGCTTGTAAATCACAAAAAAAGGAAAAATATACCCATTACATAAGTAAGGTTCCTTTATATAACAAAGAATAAGACACAGAATATTAAAATAAATAGTGGTCGTCTATATCAAGCACAGGGTCCTACACTGAAGGGAAAATACACACACAAATACACAGAGATGTTTCACATTTTGATAGATTTCTTCCTAGATACTTTCTAATTTAAGTTGTCATTATAAATAGAAAAATTTTAAAAATTCTTCTGATTATTATCTACAGAATTGAAATGCAACCGATGTATTTTTAAATCATCATTTATATACAAAAAGATCCCCCTCTTTTTAAGTGTGAAATTCTGCACAGTTTGAAAATACACTGATCACTTCAAACATAATTGAGTTGTGTGACCCTCAGCAATTAGTCACCCTGCCAGCTCCTGGGGACACTGATCTGCTTTATTCACTGTACATAAGGCTTGTGTTTCTGACAGTTTCACAGAAATGGAGTTGAATCTCTTAGGTAATGGTGGACAATGGTCATTTTAACAAATATCTTCTATTCCACAGGCATAGCCTATTGCTCTGTTTGCTTAGATCTTAAATTTCTTTTAGCAGTGTTTCTGTGAAGAATTTGTGCATCTTCTGCTCTGTATTTTGAAATGCTTAACATTTATTTTATTATAAATAATATTTATATTTAAACACTTGGTTTTTTAACCTCATACTAAGAAATGTAATTCATTGTTTTAAAACCATATCCTATGATTTTGCTAAATTCACTTACTGCTTCTCCCTCTAGGACTCTGAACACAGATTTTAGACAGTGGTATCTTCCCACAGGTCACTAGAACTCTGTCCATAGGCTACCAGTCTTTCCCTCCCCCCTTTCCTGCCCTGTGCTTCAAAGTTGGCTGATTCCATTGCTATGTTTGCAGTCCAATCTTCTCCTTTATTGAGATGGGTCCTGGGAAGTTGTCATTACAAATTCCCAGTCTTTCATTTCAAGAAAATTCAGTTGTTCTATTCTTTATCTCCTGGTTTTTCTATTACTTCCTGATTTCTTTTTAAATCCCTGAGCAACTTGAGTGAATTGATTATAGTTTTTTTAATGTCCTTGTTTGCTGCACAATCCTTTTTTGCAGTCTGTTTCCACTTATTGATCTTCCCTCCTGATTGATTAAGCACTATAATCTTCTGCTTCTTTGTAGGCATAGTAAGTTTTTAATTGCACGATGGCACTGTGAAGTTGTATTGTTAAGTATTCTTCAATTTGATGCCTTACTTGAAAGAATACTCTGCTTTGTTCACTAGCTTACTTGAAGATTAGTTTGATTCGTGTAATTCCTGTTTTAAGCATTTCTGGGGCATGTCTAGAGTAGCTTTCATTCCAGGCATACTTCAGTTTCTTTACCAAGCTATGACCTCTCTGAGTTTCCTACTGAATGCCCTGGGGACACTGAAGAATCTCTACACTAGCCAGTCAGAGTTACAATGTCCCCCTATTTTGTGCAAGGATGGAGAATTGTTCATATTTGCTTGGCTTTGCTGTTTAACCTCACACATATAACCAAGTACTCAGCCAAAGAGTAATGGATCTCTGGGAATTTCTGAAACTCTTTTCCTTAACAGCTCTTTCTATAAAATTCTGTCTTGAAGTTCCCAGCTACCGTAGCTTTTTCTGACATTGGTTATAAGCTTACATCATGCACTTACTGTAAGTCTGTATTTTATACTCTTTTAGTGACATTTTAATATTTCTTAAGCTAAATGTTCCATGACTCTTCAGCTCCTTTACCATGAATGAACTTTTAGATGCTGTAACAGGCATTACATGTCAACTCCATTGGGTCTGTTTCAAGAAGCTTTGACTGAATGACAGAGGCTGAAGTTACAAACCACTGTTCTCAGACTCTCTTATAGTTCAGGTTTCCAACAGACTTAGCTTTCAATGAACAGCTCCACTCGCATATTAGGAATGCAAACTGGCCCTTCTGCTGCTCCAGCTAATGAGATAGGTTACTGTAGTACTTGATGTCATGACAGGAATTACCAGACCGAAGCACAGTTCCCAGCTTCAGAACACATCCTTTGCATGGCCACCTGCAGAATGGTAACATTTCTAGACTCGGCATAAAGGTTGCCTTTTCAGCCCTCCCAATGATGTTCAAGCTGTGCTAAATCTTTTCTCAGCTTAAAATTCCAGGTAAAATGAATTACAGATGCTACATTAAGAGCTATGTGTGACAGAAGGCATATAGTTGGCACCGACTTAGAGGTCCAGTAGAGTGTGGAAGAATTCAAAATGTTGCATTCTGAAAAGGTAATGTAGTTTGTTATTTCATAATTAAAAAAAATTACAGTCATCTCCTGCAGTTTCTTAGAAGAAGTATATACTCCCCAGGAGGTTGATGCTAAAAGGACTAGTAATTAAATGGTTTTTGTATGTTGACTGCTTCTTTCACTTTTAAAGTTCATATCTAAGGCCAGCCAGTCATGGATTGCAAGTTGGCTCAGGAGGCAAGAGTGCAAGCCCGAGGTGCCGAGAGGACCCCATTTTCACTGAGTTACATTCCCCAGCACCCATGCAAAAGGCTGGCCATGACCACATGTACCTGTAACCCTAATCTTGTGTAGGTCAGAGGCTGGAGAATCACTATTCAGTCACTTTTTAAATAAATAAATAAATAAATAAATAAATAAATAAATAAATAAATAAATAAATAAAACCAGCAACTCCACGTTTGGTGAAACATTCCATCTCAGAGATGTAAAGCAGGAGAGTGACAGAGGACAGCATCTGCCATTCTCCTCCAGCCTCCACACATGCCCGTGAGTGCATATCAGAACACACACAAATATTATTAAAATCAGCCAGTCTTTATGCACAATAAAAAGAAATATAACTCTATCCAAAAGATACCTTCAACCTCATTTTTCAGTGTGGGGTGGCAGAATATAATATGGTGGTGCCTGGAAGAGTTGACAGGTGGACTTTTTAAAAAAAATATTTTATTTATTCATTTTTCAAGCAGAGAGAGAGAGAGAGAGAGAGAGAGAGAGAGAGAGAGAGAGAGAGAGAGAGAGAGAGCGCACCAGGGCCACCACCTTGTGGGTCTGGCTTATGTGGGTCCTAGAGAATTGAACCCGGGGCCTTAGGCACTGGAGGCAAATGCCTTCACCGCTGAGCCATCTCTCCAGCCCGACAGGTGGACTTTTTTTAAACCACAACCTGGAAGGCATTATATTATTAGTGGAGATCCAAAGCAGTACCCACAGCAAGGAGCAACAGTAACAGAAGCATCAGCAAGGGTCAATTATCTGCGACCAGAGAATACTTTTACAGTTGCTAAAGGCCAGTGACTGTGGGAGACTCATTTTCTAGATGGGACCATTAAAGATTGTATTCGTCCTGTTCTGGCTGTACCATGATGGGGGGTGGTGTTTGGAGGAAATAATTTGCCTTTTGTTTTAGCTGTTTCCAGACACATGGCAGTGCATGATCTAGGGATGCCGAACCAAAAACTGTGAGACATTGGCATTGTCTCTTTAGGAAAACTTTTTTATTTATTTTATATTTATCTTTATTATGAATAAGTATATACATTGTATGAACAAATCTTGTGATTGTGTCCCTGTTTCCCTCCTCTCTGTCCCCTACTCACTGGGGTCCTTCCTCAGTGCACATACTGAATATGTCCATAGGTTAGGGGGTTATGAACTGAACCAAAGGTAGACAGTTTTTCTTTCTTTTTTGTTTTCTTCCCCCTTTGTGCATTGTTGTTGAGGGGGGCGATGTCTCTGGATATTCTCCTCCACCATGGATGGCCATTACAATCTTTCTGCCCCCTCTTCCGCTCATTTCCCTGAGTCATGGTGGGTGAGTTTTAAGTCTGCTTTTATTGTTGAGATCTTAAGAGTCTCTGGATCTTTGCCCTGGGTTGTGTTGGGTCTCATTGGTGTCTGTCTCCATTGACCTTTCCTGGGTTATCAGACTTGCTGTGGTGATTGGTCTCCTGTTTCTCTTGTCACTTTCTCTTAGGTTTCATTTGGGTCCTGTGTGGAGGCTAGGTGTGGTTTGTCTCCTACCAGGATGTCAGCCATCATCCAATGTCTTGTTGGTGGAATTGAGTTGTCACTGGATCTCTCACTGCCTTCTGAAAAATGCAAACACAATCTCCATTGGAGAGTGAGATCAATATAAGTTAAATGAGAAAACATTGTTGTCTATTTTGGCTAGCTCCTAATAGGTGTAGCCTCTCTATAGCTCTCTGGTAATGGGATTTTCCCCTAGGAGCCCGGATTCGTGGTCCCCATAGGATTTTGCCATGGATCCCAGTTCCAGTTAAGGGTCCCTTGTCACTAAGTGGATCTCTTAGCCAATCAGTAAGCCATTTGATTACCCTCCTCAATGTAGTGCCACTATTGCACAGATGAGCATTTCTTGACTTCTTGGTCTCTTCTTTTGGAAAGCTTTAATCCTGTTCTGAATGTCAGAAGAATATAAGCTGATATGGTAGACAGATGTGGTGACCTTGTGGGAAAATCTACCAGCTATTGTGGAAAGTCCATCTTGTTGGTCAGTAATGGACTTTCAAATGTTCTTTGGCTCATAGACTAAAAGAGTCACACCTAAATCTTAAGTCAAGTTTGGCCATGTAATAATAGTAAGCTCTGGCCAGAGGCACTGAAGTAGAAGTGACTCAAGGAACAATCTGAAAATGTTCTCAAAGGAAGGGGGCATGTTCCTCTCTTCCCCTTTCTTCCCACCTGATAACTCAATTAGGAATTATAGGACCAAAGCTGAACAGTTATGTGGATCCATAGGTAAAAACCACTTAGTAAGTATGGAAGTCTGAATGTAAATTACCTCTTAGCTTCAAGTATTTTTGATTAAGATTAAACTTCCTACTTGGGTTTCCAACAGGCGGAGCCCTGCAGGAAGGGGTGTGTCACTTCAGTCCTGCCCTAGGTGGATATTCAGACTTACCTTATGCTTACTGGAGCTGCCTGTTATCTCTGCTATGGAAGTATGATGAAGTGAGCCACCTTTTTCCACCATGATGAAGCTTCCCCTGGAATCTTTCAGCCTGAAACAAACCCTTTCCTTCCATAAAGCTGATTCTGCTGAGGTGTTTGTTCCAGGATCAGAAAGTCACTGTAACAGTAAGGAAGGCAAAACAGTCCACATAGAAAGATGCCTGATCACCTTTTGGGTTTTGTGTCTGACATTTACTAAGAGAATGAACTACCATACTTGGACCACTCTTGTTGGAGATTTTTCTATCAATTATAGCTGAGATGACAAGTGTTTTCTAATTGCTTAATAGCACCAAAAATTAATGATCAATGATTTCTTTAAAGAAATATATTTGTGTTCATAGTACATGAATTATTTTTTTTTAGGATAGACTCCTAGAAATAGAAATCTTGATCCAGAGGTATGTGTATTCTGGTTTTGAAAGATCTTCCCCAATTGCCCAACAAAAAAGGTTTGTTTACTCATTTCCACAGAGGGTATGGGAAATGGTTTGCTACTGTTCTCTGTACCAGTATATAGGCTCTTACTTATTTTTTTAATTTATTCTAATTATATGCATAGTTTTGATTATAATTAAATGTGAGAATATTTTTATATTTTTTGTCATTTGCTTTATTCTATCTTCTACCAAACTTTCTGTAAACTGTTTACTTTTTCTTACTGATTTGTAGAGATTCTTTGCATATTCTGTATTTTAATTGTTTTATCCAACTATCTCTTATTGTATAATTTATAATATCTTTCATTAAAGAATTAAATACAATTAACAAACACACCTTAGGGTTGGACCCCAGGATCCCCCTACTAGGACCCCCCCCCAGTGACACCTCCTCCAGCCAGTAAACTGGAGACCCAAGTTATAAGTTTAATTAAAACACATGAGTCTATGGAGGACATATATCCAAATTACCACATCCTCCAAAATACTTTATTTGAATAAATATTGGATATCTGTTTAATCCATCCATAATGCAATTAATTATACAAGATATAAAATATGGGTCTAATATTGCATTCTCTTTATTGGATATACAAATTTACTAATGCCATATTGAATCTTACTAATTTGAAATACAACTTTCATAGTAAGATCTTAAATATGCAAATGCATGCTCATTGGTTTTCTATTCCATTATTATTCACCCATTTATTATATGCAATGCTATCATTTGTTAATTACAATGTTGCATTTAATTATTTTATTTTTTTCATTGTGTATATACATTATGCATGGTACTATATTACATGAGGATATTTACATGCAAATTTTATATATTGTGCATTGATCATATTTCCACCCATGTTCCCTACCCTCTCTTTTCTCCCCTTCCAAAGAATCCCTTTTGTTCCCTTAGACCTAGACAATTTAACCACTGTTTGTTTTCATGTCATATATATATATATATGCATGCTTTTATGAACCAATATAACATCTAGGAACTACAAATGAGAAGAAAATGCATTTGGTTTTCTGAGATTAGCTACGTTTTCCAGGTAGCCTCATAAAGAACTGGGACTATAGGTATGTCCCACACACCTGGCTTGTTACCTACAACCACAGATGTTTAGATGACCAATCAACAAGTCTTGGGTATTATTTCTATATGTTCTATTTTCTATATATTCATATATTTTAATTAATATCTAAACAGTTTAATTTTTAAAACAAGTTTATTATTTTTTAAGACAGGATCTCACATAACCAAGTCTGGCCACAACCTTAATCCTTTGATCTTTCTGCCTCCATTTCTTCATTGATGGGTGGGCCAAATCAACCAGTTTATGTGGTCTTGAGGAGTGAACTTGGGGCCTCACAAATAATAGGCATACACTTTACCAACTGATACTCATCTCCAAACCTATTAAAATATTTTTAATTAACTTTTAAAGTGAGCTCTGTCCTTGCTATGCAGAAGAAAATCTGACCAAAAGCATCATGTGGAAGGAAAGGGTTTATTTTGGCTTATACAGACTCAAGGGGAGAATCCATGATGGCAGAGAAAATGGTGGCATGATCAGAGGCTAGACATCACCTGCAGGCCAACATCAAGTGGACAGAAGCAGCAAGAAATTGTGCCAACACTGGTAAGGGGGAGCTGGCTTTATCACTCATAAGACCACCCCAAACAATACACCTCAAACATGGTTCTGATTTCCAAATTGCCATCAGCTGGGGATCAAGCATTCAGAACACACAAGTTTATGGGGGATACCTGAATAAAACCAGCACATTCTGTCCCTGGTCCCCCATAAACTGATAACCATAAGTGATATAAAATGCACTGTATTCAGTCCAACTATAAACATCTACCTAGTTTTTATCAATTTCAGTGATGTTCAATAATCCCCATAGTAACTTAGCTATACTACCAAAACAACAAAACTCATAATGGCACAGAAGCAACATTCATACTGCAAAGGATAGCATTAGTCATAGCAAAGACAGTTTGAACTAATACAAGATTCAAAACAAACAGGACAAACATCCAATTCTAACTCTGAGTCCAATAACTCTAACCAATCAGAACTTACATTTCTGGAAAACTTCATCTGGTGCAGCAGCTCTCCCTGTCAGCCATCTCATAGTCCTGGCATCTCTATTGGGTCTCCACGGCAACCCACAGCATCCTCATGGCTCCACTGGGCTTTCACACAGGCAACCTAACACACCTGCTTCACACTGCACATGGCCATTTAAAAACAACAACAACAACAGCAAAATCATGTTTCAAATCCAAATACCCTCTCTTCCTGAATTTGTTATGCTCCATAGTACCAGGTGGACTACCAACTTGTTAATCCAGGGGGAACAAAGCCATCTTTGAAGAGCAGGAAAACTTCAGCATTCAGTCCCTTTACTTCAAGAGTCCTCATCCTTCCTGCTGTCCCAACGCAGATCACCTGGCCCAGTATCTCTCAAGCAATTACAGCTGAACAGACAGCAGTCTCAGTCCATAGATTTCATTTCTTTCTGTGCCATCTCCATCTGCTCACGCCAGTCTATTTCCATGCAAAGCAACCTCGCACAAGTTCTCAGGACACAGGCAGGGAGAAGGCAGGAAGCCTCTCGTACAAACTGCTTCTAGAGCAGTCCTGAAAAAGTTCCTTCTCACCCTGGTAAGCCAAATCTCACAATCCATAATTCTCACTGCATTCAGGTCTTTTCAACCAGAACCCATCATGCCATACTTACAATGTTGCAAGGCATCTCTTAAGCTGAGGCTTCAAATCCTTCCACATTCTCCTGCAAATCAGTCCCAAAAGGCCAAAGCCACAGAATCAGGGTTCTAGCAGGAACCATTCCATTCCTCAGTACCAATTTAACTATTGCAGTCAGCTTTATCATTGCTGTCACAAAGAACCTGACCAAAAACAGCTTGTAGAAGGAATAGGTTTATTTTGGCTTACAGACTTGAGGGGAAGTTCCATGCATGATGGCAGAAAAAATGTTGGCATGAGCAGAGGCTGGACATCACCTCCTGGCCAACATCAGATGTACATCAGGAACAGGGGACTGTGTCAAATACTGGCAATGGGAAGCTGGCTATACCACCCATAAGCCCATCCCCAACAACATACCATCCAACAAGGTTCCAATTCCAAAACTGTCATCAGTTGGAGTCAAGCATTGAGATCACATAAGTTTATGGGGGACATCTGAATCAAACCACCACAATATACTAGGTTTTATTGCATAATTTTCATATAGTTTTTCATATATATGTGTGTGTGCTTATATGTGTGTATCTACCTCTCTATCTACATATGTATAGATAGAGAGAAAAATGATGAAGAAAGTTTATGACACACACATATGTGTGTATGTGTCATTAAATATGTGTGTGTCTTTAAAGTTTTTCTTAGTCATCCTCTTCCCCCACTGTTTTCTCCCATCCTCTCTTGATGGTCCCCATCCTATTGACAAATAATCCCTCCTTCTATTTTCATTTAGTGAACACTGATGAGAATAATAAATAACATTGTCTTTTATTTCATTTATATACCTGTTTTTGTTTTCTTTTGTGGTGTTGGGATGCTGGAGATCAAGCCCAGGTCTTCACAGATGCTAGACAACACATACTGAGCTTACTCCCAATCCTTCACTTCCTTAAATTAACATAAAACTGACAGAAACTAGAATTTCTGCTCACTGACTATGTTGGCATTATGAAAGAATAGGCCATACATAGGGTGCCTGAACAGCCACTATGTAGACAGAAACACTCTGCAATTGCCTCCATGTTGATCATCCATGAGATGAGCACAGGGCACTTAGCAGCATCGGGAGAAATGCAGACCCTGACTGGCGTTTGCCTCCCAAACCCTTGGGTATAGCTGCATGGTCCTATCCAGTTGAACAGGTTTTTCACATCACTCAGCACTTTTTCTAAAGTGATTTTAATCAGAAAACATATCTAAACTTTGCTCCAGTCTGGACAAAGTCACCTCTTACGACTTTCACAAGTTGAGTGCAAGTTAAGAATCATAAACCTATTTTCCCTCATGGGGATCCTTCCTTGGGAACTTTGGTATGGTCATAATTTTATAGATAAGCAGAGCTAAGACAGAAAGGTTGAGTCACTTGACCAACATCACACAATGTGCAGGTGGGAAGGAAGAACAGACAGTGTGATAGAAGGGTAGGAAAGGACAAGAAGACAGTGTGGCTCTAGAATCTGTACTAATCATTTATTTGTACTGCTTCCTGACAAGACCAGGGAAGAAGGCTGTTGAAGACGATTCCATGTAGATACTGAAGAACACAGGGCTGCCTCTCTCCAAGAAGGTGACCTTCTCAATCCGTCTTATAAGAGTATTATTGGAGCTAACTATAATATTTAAAAAGTGACTGTGCACAGATGTGTGGGAATTATACTGTCTTTTAATCCTTAAACTGCCCATAGGTATGCATACTAAGACACCCCCCTAAAGTCCATGTTCCAGAATACTGTGTTTTTATACCCTTATAGGTTTGCTAATGAGAGCTGATCAGATCCCACAGTTCGTCCAATGTCAACTGATGAATTTTTCCATTTGGGAATAGATGTGTGACTTTACATATATAACCTTAGATGATTGTTTAGAGAAAACTGGATAGGTTTATGCGAGCACCGAGGATGTCTACATAGATTTAATAGTTTTATTAGTGTAGCCTAAAATTATAACATGATTTTTTAAACTCATTACTGATTTGGGGGTTTGAATCTGTTGTCCCCAGGTCATGATGAATGATGAGTGAGAACAGTTGAAAGAAAAACAAGCAAAGTTGGAGCTGAGGAGATTGTTCAGTGGTTAACTTGCTTGCAAAGCCTGCCACTGAGGTTCAGTTCCCTAGGACCCATGAAAAACCAGAAGCAAAAAATAAAAAAAGTAGGTGGTGTATGTTTTTGTATTTATTTTTCCCTGACAAAGAGACAGGGGTCCTGGAAAAATAGAATTTGGTCACTGCATATATATTAGGCTTCAAGTTGGGATGGGCCATATTTGTTGAGCTTGAGTGAATATAGAGATCCAGATTGGTTGGTGGTTCAGGAGAAAGAGACAAACTCAGAATGAGCCCTGAGGTTGGAAAAAAAAGCTGGCAAAATTCCTAGAAGGAGGAAGAATCAGGAAGTAGAGTCCAGAGGGGTCCTCCTGATTGTCATGTGAAAGTCAGGTGTAGGTTCAGACTAGGGTCTTTAGGCCTGTGTACTTAACTACCCACAGCAGAAAGCTGCCTTGCACCAAATCTCTATCACCATCACACAGACAATCCTGCTAATGGATACAACAAAAAGAGCTGGATAGTAAGTATAATTAAGTTGAAGGATGACTTCAAGTTAATGCAGTTGAAAACATGCAGACAGGTGGTATGGAGTACTGAGTTGATTTAGATTATAAAGGGAAAAAAATAAACCCTCGACTCAGATGTATGCTCATCTGCTCTAAGAACTCTAGCGACCCAGATCAAGAACATGCATTTTCTTATCAACATCATGACATCCTTTTCTGAAATGAAGAATTTACATTGCATTGAAAAATTCCCCTTTCCCTTAGATACCTATGGGAAAGAAACACCAACATACTGCATTTGTTTTGGCTCAAAAGCAAACAGTAGTAATCTGACTCCCTCATCGGTTTCACAATTCCCTGTGGATTAGCTCTGCTTCCTCAGCAAAATTTCTTTAATCACAATGGAAATTTGCGTAAATGTGTTTATACTTTCCAGCAGTTAAATAGTGTTATCCAAAGAACCCACTGTACAGGATCCAGAGTACTTTGCTGGTCTTTTACTCTTGATAGTTTGGGCAAGAATATGAACAAGGCTACAATATTTTGTGTGTAAGAGCTCATCCTGGGGCAGTTTGTTCAAATCACAAACCACAGTGTAACTGGCTACCTTACAAATTTTCAGAAAGCTCTCTTGGGGTAAAATTTCAATGTGGTTAAATATCAGCAACCATCTTCCTTGGCTCAGTTGGAGATCTCCAGAGAGATATGTGGTTCATTTTTGTGGTCCAGCAGCCAAACGACCACTGACAGAAATATTTCATATTTTGCATGTATAAGAGTGATGCCCTCTCTCAAATATTTGTCTTTTTTCCCTTGCTTTTAAACTTCTTTCTATGTTTATCTTTATGATCAGTATTAAACGTTCTTTCAATATTTAAGACCCCTTGAAAGAAATAACATTATGTAGCTTTGAAAATCCTTCGTGAATTCTGATGACTTATAAAGTTGTACCATTAATAATATACTTCATGTGCCAGACTCTTGAGTAAAAAGTTTCCTAAAAGGGATGTGAGAGAGCTGAGCAATAGCTCAGTTAGTAAAGTGCCTGCTTTGCAAGCATGAGACCTTGAGTTCAGTCCCCAGAATTCACATTTAAAGGTCTTGCATGGTGGCATGCACCTGTCATTTCAGTGCTGGGGGCAGGAGCACTGGTGAAGACAAAAGAAGCCCTGGGGCTTGCTGGAAGTTGCAGACCAACAAGAGATCATGTCTCAAAATAGGTGGATGGTACCTGTGATGGCTAGGTTTTGTTGTCAACTTGACCTTTATAGTAACTTTTGGGTGGGTCTCTGAGAATGTTTATAGGAAGACAGCCTCTCAGTAGGGGGGAAGATATAAGGAAGCTCAGGAGAGCTAGAAGTAAATATCCTTTCCTGTGTGGGCAGTGCAGGAAGGATATTCCAGAGATTCAGGAAGCCATTAAGTCTGGGGTAGGGCTGCAAGACCCCACCCTAAGTCCACATAAAGGGGAAGAGATTCTCTCCTTGGCCCTCCTGCCTGTTTGCTCTTGTGTGTGTGGTGTTGGTGATGGGTTTTTCTCTCTGCTTGGACCTGTGAAAGAGGACCAGCCTCTTTCACTTTTATGGGACTTCCCCTGGATCTGTAGCTTGAATAAATCGTTTCCTCCCATAAACTGTGCCTGGTTTGGAGATTCAGCCCAGCGGTGTGTAGCTGACTGCAACAGTACCTGAGGTGCAATGCCTGAAGTTTTCCTCTGGCTTCAACATACATACGTGCACACATGTGCGCACATGCGCACACACACTCACACACAGGTATAAAATAATATAGTATGTATATCATCACAAAAGAAAAGTTAAAGAATAGTTTTATATATAATAAATAAATTAGGATTGTTAAAGAAACTTTGGATTCATAGGAACTAAAACAACATCAAATACCTATGGGCCAAGCACAAACTTACATATTCTCTACAAACTTGTGTCTGAGAAGCGCTTATCTTAAATAAAACTATTTTCAATAACAAAAGCTCATTGCACATATCTATTTTATGCAAATTTAAAAGCTACCATTTATTCCAATGAAATACTACATATGAAGTTTGGGAAGTCTCTCATGTCAATTTAATATGTCACACACTGTGACATTTCTAATTAAATTTAAGCTGGCTTTAGGACGTGTCCTTCAGGCTATGCTTGCAGTCCTCAGTTCGCTGGACACCAGAGAAGGATCTGGCTTTTCGTCTCTTGATGCCTAAGAGTTTCCTAGATCTGGTTTGTCCATAAGAATCCTAAAATGCCCCTAGGTAGGAGTTCCCCTTTGCTAGAATTAAGATTCCTGGAAGGGTTAAATGTGAATCTGGCTTGTGGTTGGTTAAGTTGAGCCTCCAAAACTTGGAGCCAGGCTGGTTAGCTCAGGCCCCATTCAGAGACTACAAGTGACTCCACTGTAGGGTTCTAGGTGAGCTTTGCCCCTTCCTGACTCTTTATGAGCTCTCCATACGCTCTCTTTTTTGCCTCTACAGTTAAAAATAAATAAATAAATAAATAAATAAATTTAAGTCTGCTTTACTCCCTGTGAACTAGTGAGGTTATATCATGGCATCACAGAATCCACACTGACACCTTACAGACCGCCTGTTTTTTTCTTCCCATCTTATTGGTCACTGCTTAGTCAACTTTATCATATATCTAGAGTCAACTGTAAGATACCGCTCAGTCTAGGGATGAAACCTAAGGCCTCTTTTCTTTAAGTGACTGTAAAGATCATCTCAAAATGTCAATCAGTATCCCTGACTTCTCCTAGCCTCGGTTTCATATACAATCACTTAATCAGCATTTCCAACCATATAGCGGACTAGCATCTCCTTTGCACAGCTGAAACAAATCTGATTTCCACGTTCTTGATTCCCAACTTCCAGCAGGAAGAGGAGGAAAAATATCTGTTACCTTTTTGATCTCCTCAGCAAATTATACCACCTTCTGTCTCGTTTCCCAACTCAGCAACTGGGGAGAGCAATGGTTTTTTCTTTCTTATTCTCTGTCTAGGCTAGCAGCTTGGAGTCTGTCTTAGATCCTAAAGTTTTTTTCCTATTGTCCTCCCTTCTCTCCACCAGAGTCCATGTCCATAGAAGCAACATTTCTTTGTGTATCTCCTACAGTAGATTCTAAATCATTCTGATTCCTGCATTGTAACCACCCATGAAATATGTAGCAGCCACATTCATCTTAAAATACAGATCCAATACTGTTCCCTCATTTAGAACCTTGAAATAGCTTCCCATTGTACTTATGTGAAAATTCCCATTCTACTTGCACCCTCTATCACGTGGACCTCCATCCTTCCATTCTCCCTTGTGTTATCACTCTTTCCATCCACTTCCATTGTGCACTACACTTCAACCTCATTGACTTCTTTTCTTTCCCTAGAAAGAACTGGTCCTTTCTCAATTCATGAACCTGGTATTTGGCTCTCACCGCTGATTAACAGGCTCTTCATGCAGCGGACACCTACTCATTCTTAGGTTCAAGTCCTCAGGAAACTCCCTACTCATCCAGACTTGATTATATTAGCCTATTGATTTCCTCTGCTGTACTTCATGAAGTGGCTCTCCAAGAGAATGCAAGCTTCATGAGAAGAAGACCCAGAACTTCTCTGGTCACCCGTTCATTCTTACATTCCTAGTAATGACCATGATGACGGAGCTTCTAATGGATGAAAACAGAGAGCAAATGTGGAGAAAAAGATGTGGAATCATGAATAATAGGATGATATATGCTAAAAGGACCTAGAGAGTATGTGATCAAAATGACTTCCTTTCTTTTTCTTTTCTGTTTGTTTGTTTTGTTTTTTGGGGTAGAGTCTTGCTCTAGCCCTGGACTTCTCTTAATCATACAAACAAAAGACTTAAGCTGTTTCTAGCTGAATATGAGTGGAAAGTCTCCAGGCTTTTGGACATTAATCTAATACTTTTCTACTGAAAAAGGGAGTCATACATGTAATCCTTGATCACTGGATTGTGTTGAAATGAACAAAATAAGAACAATATTACATGCGTTTATCTCTAACTTTTCTTTCTTAGGAAAAATATATTAGCTAGTGCTTATTCTTTGATTATAAAATAATACTGGGCGTAGTAGTATTTTAAAAGATATTGAAAGTAATATTTTTCTCTTTCAACAAAGTAAAATGTTCTTGACATTGTTTTGTTTTATTTTGTCCTTTCCATTTTATATTGATTTTCATTTTACAGAACAAATTCCAAAACTGTGATAAGCCCCTCTAAGCTCATCTAGTCACTTAAAAGATTTCTCTTGCAGATAATACCTCTCCTTCTCTTCCAATTACACTCCACTGGGGTAACCAATAAGCACAGCCTATGATTTCTTCTGGAAGTTTCTCTGCAGTCATGCAAATGCTCATGTGCATACACAAAGTTATGATTTTAATTTAATTTAATGCAAAAAAGATATGGACATTACCATATTCTCATACTTATTGTAAACCTAGAAAGATGAATCTATTGTGACTAAATATTTAAATTTTACATAATTTTGCATTGCAGAGTTGTGCCAAAATGAATTGTTGCAGAAATACCCAGTGACAAAAGACAGAGCCACTTTGGCAAGAGGAGAGTGAAGTTTTATTCTAAACCCGGGCCCGGGGGCTCCAAGCTCAGGAAAAAGGTCTTGGGCCCTGCATCCCAGTTGACAAGGGGTTTTATAGTCAGTGCAGAGTAGGTATGTGACATTACACATGCCAGTTACCATCACCTAGCAGTTTACACATTTACAATAGGTTTCAGATATTCTCCCCAGGTATTCTCCGGCCTTGTCTCTTCCTTATCTCACTGAACTTCAGAGCCCTGACAGTTTTCCACTTCATGAGATTGGCAATGAGATTGGCCACCTGGCGGACAAACATCAGTAGGATGTTAACAGTGAATGCGGGGAGGGGGGGCAGTGAGCTCACACTCATTTTGCTACAATAGTATCAACTTTTCTCCTACAAATAAATAGTCTCAAATTTCCAAGATCTTTCTAATCCACTATAAACAATGGTGTGATAGCATCTCTACATTTCAATCTTCAGATGAATTGTAAAGAAAATCTCCATTTCTGTTTCTCCCTTTGTTAACATCTCTCCTCACAGCCCAGAGATTTTATTTCTTTAGTATAAAGAGGACAAGGTGCTATATTAAGGGGGAGGTGATATATATGAAACAATTGTTGCTTCCTGAATGTCTCGCTATGGCCTTGTTTCTTAGTCCTTGAATCACCTCCAGAGCACAGCCCATTAGCTTGCTCTATTTCATCCTGCTATTTGCCACTCTGCAGTTTAGCAGTCTGCGTTACCCAAGGGACGGATGGGAAACAGGTTTAAATCTAAAAGCAATGTCCTCCGTTTCTGTCCTGTAGCAATCTCCATCCCCTTTCCCACACAGACATCACAGATGGCATTTTTGTGTTGGCTGCATGTGGGGTTCTTCTACCCCAGGAGTGTTAATTCTAAGAAAGAGAATTTATTCGGTTCTTTTCCATGTTTCATTTTTTTTCTTTTCAAATGTTATTATAGGGCTGGAGATTTGGCTTCGTAGTTGATCTGTGCTTTCCTAGCATGTGTGAGGCCCTGTTTTTTTTCCTTTTTCCATCTTCAGTCTCTCTCTCTCTCTCTCTCTCTCTCTCTTTCTCTCTCTCTCTCTCTCTCTCTCTCTTCTTTGTCTCCCACACATACACACATAAACATAATATAAATTCCGAGGAATACATCCTATATCATTCTTGTAGATAATTCTTGTTTCTTGAAAGCCATAGTTTATAGTCATTTTAGGAAAATATGATTAATTTGTCTTTGTAATTTTGTCCCCTCTGACTGCCCTGCTACCCAGTGTGTCCGAGCATACTGCACCCTCTTGACTAGTTTCTTCTTTTGACAGTCCACCATGACCCCAAATCATCCCTGACAAAGTTCACATTCAGTAGGTCTTACCAAACAGTTCATGATGGCTGTTGAAAATTATAAGGGGCTCTAACTGCAGGGCATGGTGCATATGTTGCAAAACAATACCAAATGGCGAGTTGTCTGGAAAAAAAGGACGCTGCTATGAATACCCATATTGATCTTTAAACCATAAGGTTTTTAATGAAAAGAAATATAATAACAGACAAAATCCTCAGCTGACAGATCAGTGGGAAACTTGATTTCTTTACACCCCATGGGACAAGAAGGAGCATGAAAGAGGGGAAGTTTGACCTCCATACACCAAACCTCACAGAGAAGAGATTGGCCTGCTTTACATTCTAACTGCTTTAGAATCTGACAAGACTCCAGTTTACACTGGATCCTGGCACAGGAGCAAGAACCCTCAGTTTAGGGTCTTTAATGACTCCTCAGGCTGTAGTTTTTCACTGGTAAGTCTTTCCAACAAATCCTCTAAGGTGCCAGCTTCCGAGATGATATTCAAATGTATCCAGGGGTCCACTTACAAACTAACATGCCTGCCTTTTCTTCATCTCATTATCTCACCACAAAGTTTCAGGGACTTTGTTTTACTATGCAGGAAATATAAAGGGGTCTTTGCATGCTCATATTGTGTGTATTAACATTGCTATGGGGTAGCCTACCTAATCTACCTGGAACAGCAATTCTGATTGTTGTGGGAGCCTTAGAGTTTCTCCTTCGCTCCTGCAGGTTCACAAGTACACACACAGATCACATGCAGATATATTCAGAAAGAGATGACTTCAGGTGCCTCATCCTGCTGAAAACAGCAAGGTGACTTTCTGCTTCTAGAAGGGAATGAGAAATCTACAGGATAAATCTCCTGTGACATATCCTCATAAAATAACAAATGTTGACATTTTGACAAATAAAATGAATATGGGCTCTAAATTATTCAAATTGTGTGAAATCTAATTAGAAATCAGGTCTTGTGCTTTGGTGCAGACTGTAGAAGAAAATCAATTATGTTATTTTTTTCTTATAAAATGAATTTGAAGTTTGAGCCTATATATTAACTTCTACTTCAAAAAAAGTTTTATGATGTCTGCTTACTTATTTACTATGAATAGTTAAGTGTCTTGTTTCATAAATGTGAATTCAGGAGCCACAGTCACTTACGGAGTGCATTTGTAGGTTACATAAACAGTTTGTGCCGTGTTCGGTATTGGGTGAATTAAGATGAGTCTACTGGCAACATTTTGGGTAAACAATACATGTCATGCAAAGATTCAACAAGCTGTACTATTAATCTTCTGCCCAGAATTCCTTAGCTGAAGATGTTCTTTAAATTATTATTTTTGTTTATTAAATGTTTAACAAAACATAGACATATTTCAGCTTTACTTTCCTCAGAAGATCCATTTTTGTCAATTGTGTATCACTTTGGTGAAAAAACTGCACTATATTATTATGACTTTAATTAGTCTGCATAATGATTTTAAGCTATATTTACATGTTCTCATGACACCTTTACTATGAAGATTTAGATATTGGTTTTTATAGTCTGACATAAAAATCTGAGATCTAGATATGACACAATTTGGCAGACAGGTATTTGATATGAATTTTCTTTTTATATGAAGCTGAATGCTAAGTGGTTGAATGGACTTAAACTAGATAAAAGAGTTTATTTTGCCATTTTCTTACTCTTAAAATATATTTTATTATTAATACTATAAAAGACAAGGGTTGACCACTTTCCACTCTAGTTTCTGGTGGAAGCAGAAGATGAAACCCACTAAGAAATAACTTAGATGTAATTATATTTTATTTATTAAAGGACCAAAGGCTGTTAAAAAAAAAAACCAGGCCACCATTGGAGCTGATGAGATAGTTCAGTGGTAAGTGTTCGCTGTGAAAGCATGATCACCTGAGGTCTATGCTCAGTACCCACATACATTTCAGCATAGCAGAGCATGCATGTAATCCTAGTGCCATAGAGGCAGAGACAGGAGGATCCCTCAGGTTGAGTCAGGAGATCTCTAGGGCTCACCAACCTAACCGAATAGTGAACTCTATCCATCCCGGCTAGTTAGAGACCCTGCCAAGGGTAATTCTGTAAATTAGATGACTTACAAGTAACTCAAACTCAAATTCCCAACACTCAGCACACGTTTTTACTTTGCTGATCTCCCCCTACGAGATAAGAGAACCATGGCTGACTTAAGCCCTTTCAGACTCCAAGGCATTGGGTTTAGTTCTTCATATACAATGTAACTTTACCCTCTTCACAACTGTATGTAGTAGGACTCTTGAGAGGGAAAAGAAGGGGCCTTGAGGATGTGACTGAAGCCAGCAGGTAGAGTTCAGAAATTCCCAGGGCAGAAACAGCACAATAGGGAGCCGCAAACAGGACAAACTGCCCTGCTGTGACCAGCTTAGCTCCCACTAACCCACCACCAGGACCATCATATACCATTTCAGGAGTGGATGAGCCCTTCCCTGGATGTGAACAGAGTGTCAGCATGGAAATCCCTTATGCTATTCCCCTTGCTGTTCTGAGCTCTGCCATCTTTTGTAGTCATAATGTGAACAGGAGACAGGGAGCTTTTGTGGGGGGGAGGTCTTCTGACTGGACTCCATAGTTTTCACCATATTTGCATGACCCATCAGGCCCGCCTGTGTCTATTATAAATAAACTCTGCACTCAGCTCATCAGAGTGTCTCCCAGACTCCTCGAAAGAGAAGCTCTCCGAGAAGAAGGGTTGCCCCTTAGACCTAGAGAAGATTTCCTGCCCTATCTTTGTAGCAGACCCACCCAAGATAATCAGATTTGGTGATCAGCTGCTTCTGTCTTTGGGACCCACCACTCCAGTCCTTCTTTCCTCCTGTGATTGATCTCCCCAAGCCTGCAGCACTCAAGGAAGCTCTCCTGAGTCCTGTCGAGACTGAGGGCTGTAACCACCACCTCATGGCTGACAAACTTCTGTCACCAAGTTTGCATTCAAGTTGTATTCCTGTGTACATAAATCATTGCTTCACCCTTCATGGTCTGTCAGTTTCCTTTTTTGGGTGGACAGATAAGCACCCAGAGGAGAAATGACCAATTTCACTATTACTGTCTTGAGTTTACAGATAAGGATTATTGATCAAAACCGTAATTACTTGCCTAGCATTACAGTAGGGAACATGTGACTCTTCTCCCAGTCACACCACCATAATGCAATCAGGAGAACAAGCCAGAAATCTGGTTTTGTTCTGCTCCACCTCTTTTGCAGAATGGGTCACTCGGCCTTGGAAACCTCGAATGCTTCTGGAATTCATCCTTTTATTTACTGGTGTTGTTAAGCTCACATTTCCCCCCAATGATAACAATGTTCTGTGTGCTTTAAAAAAAAAATCTTCTCTTTTCCATTCTAATTTCTGTATCGCTCTGACATTTCCTTCTTTCCTCTATTCTCTTCCCTTCCTTTCCTCAGTCTATGAAGCACACATAAATATGCTGCCCTATAATTCCTGCCCCAAATTACTCATTTTTATATTAATTAGACCTGTATGCTCCATTAAGATGGAATTCATGCCATTCAAGCACAGATAGGTGTTTCTGCAACCAGACTGTTGAGCCTATGACCACATTTGACGTCTAGAAAAGACTTTACCTCACTTATTAATTTATTCATTCATTCAGCATTTGTGGACCACCCATGTTGTTCCATGAACTTTATTATTTTTATTAATGGTAATAATAGTGACAATTAAAATAACATCTGTCTCTCAAGATAACATATTCAACAATTCTATGATGCAGATGGTTTTTCTCCTTTTATTTCAAGATCTCTTACTATGTAATTCAAACTGGCCTTGACCTGGAGCTCTTCATGCCTCGGTCTCCCAAGTGTACCATTCAGTCCATAGAATTTGTTGCTTTATTAGCACTGAGAATGAAGAGTAGAAAGGCAAAGATGCCACTGTCAAGACAGATATCTTGGTTTTACCTGGAATCGTGAAGGGGATCTATAAGTGCAGTTGGATTGGAAAACCAAAACAAATAAATACTAAGAGAACGTGTCTTTTTTATTATCATTATTAATAAAGATTTTAGAAAAGAGAGAGATCCGGGCGTGGTGGCACACACCTTTAATCCCAGCACTCAGGAGGCAGAGGTAGGAGGATCACCATGAGTTCAAGGCCACCCTGAGACTACATAGTGAATTCCAGGTCAGCCTGGGCTAGCTAGAGTGAGACCCTACCTCGAAAAAAAACAAAAATAAGTAAATAAGTAAGTAAATAAATAAATAAATAAATAGAAAAGAGAGAGAGAACCATTCTTGCCCCAAGCCAAACACCCAAAGAAGCAGCATGGTGTTGATTAAAGAAGCTTGACTTTAAAACAGATACAAAAATTGTAATTCATGTTCTTCCACTGCTGGTAGGTTATATGTCCTCAAGTAGATGCCTTATTGCTATAAACATGTGTTTAAAATCTATTAAGCAGAGTGAGTCTTGTCCTTGTCGGCATCAGCTTTCTTCCATTTTGTCTTGGGTACCTTCTTTGAAGGGGGTCTCTTTAGACTTGTGCATTGGCTTTGAAGGAAGAGGTTTGGATTTTCTCCATGGTTTGTCCTCTGCCCTGGCTTTCTGTCCTCTGGCATCCCCTCAGCCTTGCTTGCAGAGCCCAGACACAGAGAGCCAGAGGCTGAATGGGCTGCAGCTATCAAGTGAAGTGTTCCAATACCTGTGTATTTCTGGTGTCTGTACTTGAAATACTATTTTTATCAAGTTTTATAAAGCTTTTTAAAAAAGGTATGCTGTTAGCACACAGGACATTTCACTGTCTGGAGGGGATGCCATAGTGAGCTCACGCTGCTGGTATGAATCGCCAAACCAGGCACAGTTTATGGGAGGAAGAAGGGATTTATTTGAAGCTTAAAGGTCCAAGCAGAGAGGAAAAATCACCAGTAGCAACACCACACACACACACACACACACACACACACACACACACACACACACACCAGCAGCAGCAGCAGCAGCAGCAGCAGCAGCAGCAGCAGCAGCAGCAGCAGCAGCAGCAGCAGCAAACACACACCAGAAAACAGTAGTGAGCTCCTCTGAGCTCAGACTGCTCTTTCCATATATATCTATGGCTGTAACCTCAGATCTACCTCCAGAAACACCTTGGGGCTGGAGGCTAGGATCTGTCCAAGTGACATTTCCTCCCGCCAGGCAGGTGGAGAAAGGCTTTTAATAAACTCCTGAATCCATTGGAGGACATCCATTCAAACTACACTGGGGGGAGGTAACATGTGCCAGTGACAAAATGGCTCCCAAGTTGGAGTGATGGGAAAATGCCTTTCCCCACAAGTTTTGAAAGACTCTTCTTGGCTCCTGGGAGAAGAGATTCCCTCATGGTAACACAATAGCCACCTTGGCACAAATGCCTTTTGGCATGAGAAAATTCAAAAATTCATTTTTATATTCTCTCCCTCCATGACCAGTGTAGACCTAAGAGCCTTCAAGCCAGAAGATCTGGACTTCACAGTGACATCATTGAAGTGTCCCTCAAAAGAGCAGTGCTTCATTTCCAAAAAATGATTGTGTATTTTTCAGAGTGATGATTCTGCTGTTTGCTGAAAGTCAGGGTCAGCCTGTAAAAACAGTTGTTAAATAACAAAGCTAATGTGAAATCTCAATCATCACTCTAACCTTTCCCTGTCAGAGCATCAAATGAAGGCTTCATAGTGACAGTCTATACAAGGAGTTGGAAAGTTTTTGAATACAATTAATGACTTCCCACGTCCTTCCTGTCTGAATTACCATGACTTTTTAAAATAAAAATCATGGTTTAATAAAGACGAATAAAACTGAAGCTGGAAGAAATCTATTAAGTAGAGATATATCGGTAGTACTTCAAAGGCCTGTTATATGAAATAAATGTAAAAATACATGTAAAATGTTTAGTAACCAATATGGTACAACTTAAGCCCACAAAGTAAAGATTAATTATTATCATAATGATTGAACATTAACATAATAGGAGTCAATAATGAGCTGGTTGATGTGAAATAATAAATTTTCGAGACTCGCTAATGACATCATTTTAATTTGGAACATTTGTTTTCTTGTGTTGGGATCACTGTTATTTTACAGGGAGTCAATAGCAAAGTGCATCCTGAAAGTGGCTCCTGAACGCAAATGGGGATTGATCTCCAAGTTTCAAAACACCATTTATCACAGCTACACAATATGGACCGGAAGGATAAATATCTGCTCACCTCTACTGCCATCAAAAATTATAATTTACATGAAATAACATTATTTGAAATGTTTTCTATTTCATTCTTCTTTGATAGGATTCCTGTGCCAGGAAACATAAATAAGAATGAACATAATTGCTGAGTTAGGAAATCGATTAAATGTCATAGACAATATTATTTCAATATTATTTATACTCTTACTTTACCATCTCAACTATGGTTAAGTAAATAGCCAAAAAATGTTTATAAAAACAAATTCAAGGATGAGAGAGAGAGAATTTTTTATATCTCTGAATATGAAGAAGGAATTTCTGGAACTTAGAGAAACTTCTGGCTAAAGGATCAATTCACTGGTGCACACACAAATGGGCCTGAGATGCCAATCTTTCTGCCTTGTGGTTTCCATTGTGATATTAGGAGGAAAATGGCTCACTGCCCAGAGCTGGCTTTCTGTGCAATGGGTGGATGATCACGTGACCCCTCTTCCTGTCTTCCCCCAGGCATGCTCAGTGCCTCCACAGTGGTTAGTTTCTCAATGGGTAAATAAGTTCTGCTTCTTGACACACATTCCACAAGCAAGCCAGATTTTTAGGAGACAAAAAGTCAAATATGCCAAAAAGAAATTAGAGAAGGCTAAGAAGGCACAGAGAGTTCAGATGGTTGGGGCTGTTAGAGTAGCTTTGCTGAAAACCGGGTGCAAACATTACTCAATCTTCTTCAATAAACATCCTTAGCATGGAAGCCTGAGATGGTGGACCTCTCCAGCAATCCCAAATAAATACATGGGGCTATTTGTGGTTTATAGTTCAGGACTTTATTTTGCTGTATCATTTGTGTGTGTAATTTTTTTATGGTTGTATTTCTTTTGGTTAATCTTCCTTCCCCCTGGGAAACAAAACGCCCAGCAATAACAAACACTGTCTGTGGTAAGTCCCTAAAACTCCAGTGCAACAGACTGTAAAGCCTGCTGTCCATTCCAAATACATATGTCTTGTTTTCCTCTCCAGCTGATCATGGCGTGTCTCAAACCTTCCTTACATGGGTCTCTTTCCTCTGGTTGTGCGTCATGATTTGCTCCTTATAAAAGATCTTGTGCTATGTACAGTTCCAATCAAAACTCAGACCTCGTTGACTGATAGAAATTATTGACATCGCAATAATATGAAGATTCAAAGTATATTTTAATGGTGATATGTTTTGACCTCAAGGAAAGCAATAGAGAAAAATATAACTACTTGAACACTGTATATCATCTTGGGATATATTAGTCAGACTTTATTAGAAGTATTTTTTTTACTTAATAGGATTTCACTTATGAGAATGCTGAACCCAGGAAATTAATTAACTGGGTCTCAGAATCACTCAAAGGACCAGATGCTCTTAAAGAGAATCCCATGCACCAGTGTGAGAAGAGCTGGCAATGGAATGGAAGCTGGCTGTGGTAGCATTTTTTCCAGGTTAACTGGAGGTCAGTATATATCTACTCTTCTGAATAACATCACCCTGACATGCTCAGCAAATCCTACTTAAGGCAGAAAATTATATGATTATCCTAATTGGTCAACTGCAGGGCAGATGTTCTACCTGGAAAAGACAGCTTCCACTTGCCTCTGGCCAGTAGTAGAGGCAGCAATGAAGACTTTCAAGGGAAGTCAGGTCTATGTATTGAGTGTTACAATTCCACTGCATGAATTGTCTCTATATTCATCATGTTTTCAACAAAACTTGTCTCAATGACAGATTTCCCTAATACTGCCAATGTGCAACATGTTCTGGCCTAAAACTTGTACATTTGGGGGACTTTTATGCTGCCATTTTCTTTTCTTTTCCATCAGTTTAATACCTGGTTTCACTGACGATATCTGTTCAGACTGGTCAGGTTAAACAAGTCCTGTTTAACTACTTTAAAGGAAGTATCTATTCATCCTTAGTTGTGAAAGCTGACCAAGAGATGGGAAAAAGAATGAGAGATAAGCTCAGGTTTAATTAACTGATTTGTTATCATTTGCATTTAGGCATTTTCTATTGCTGAAAACAACATTCTCGGAACAGCTGCTGTGTGCCAGGCATTAATCCAAGCTCTAATCTATAGAACCATGAGGTTAGTCTTCACAAAAATGAAGCAGTCTAGTCATGATCATTCCAATTTTCTATAATATTAGATCCAGGCTCAGAAAAAGAAGACCACGTAGCTCGTCAATATTTGAGCCAGGATTAGTGTATGTCTCTCAGCAGCAAATCCTCTGTTGTAGCTACTGAAGTCATATCTGTCATTAATCAAAACCAAAAAGCTTCAGATGTTTTCCTTATATAAGCATGCTGCTTCCAAAGGTAGATTAAACATATATATATAAGGAAAGTAATAAATGCAAAGGAAAAAGTAGCCAATAAGTAGCAGTAAATGACTATGGATACCTATTTAATAATGTCAAGGTGGACTGATATTGCTAGAACAAAAAAACAAGTTGAAATTAGTGTCTAATCAATAGGAAAGTTATATGATATTGGTAATGCCTTTGAGTCAGGATCTCTAGAGTAAGAATAATGGGCAGAGGTTTTTATGTAAGTCCTCATTTAAGGAAACATTTCTATGAAATAAATAACTATAAAAGTAAATTTAGGAAGTAGCTAGTTAATGAAATTTTAGGCTGTCTACTCTTCAGTCTTGTAGGGGAACTCTAGAATTTCAATTTTATCACCATCCTGCCTGACAGTAAGAGGGCTGAGCTGAGTCCCTGGGAATCTCCTGATGTGATAACTCCCATTAGATGAAGAAGGGAGTTCCAAGCACAGGAGTCATTCTTTGGTAGCGAACATCTAGACAACCAAGTAGGTCTGATTTGTGGAGAAATGGAATGATTTGACTATTTGCACCAGCATCTGGGAAGCTGTCATATAGCAGAGATTTGGTAAAATTGTTCTCAGCATTTATAGTAATTCACAGCAATTTTGAGGACACATTACATTAGGTGGACACTGTTTTCTGAGAAAGGTTGTTTTCTTCTTGAATGGAGACTTTCATTGTTATTTGAATTCTGACTCCTGGTTGTTTCCAGTGGCCAAACCTTTCCTTTCCTTCATTTATTTTCACCTCAAAAATATATGTCACAGTTAATCAATGTGTAAAATGTATACACACACACTATCAGTTATTTCATTTTAAACAATATTGATTATAAGACATTACAGTGTAACAAAATAATTTAGCCATTCATTAGGAAATTATATTTTGCTATGCCCTACATAAATGAAAAATTTGCCATAAACATAGTGAAAATTAGGCTTCATTTATCTTAATAATAAGGCATCACCAAAGGAGGAAAATCTTTCTAAAAATAATTCCACGACAAATGTCCACATGCATATTGTAACGCTGACAAAAATGATCTCTATCAGCAATGTGAGCTATAGGATGTTTGGCAGGCTAGTTTGTCAGGAGGCCAAATGTGATGTTTGATGTGACTGACTGTCAGCTTGACAGTATCTAGAACTGCCTAGAAGGCAAACCTTTGAGTATTCTGTAAGGGAGTTCGTAGGTTGAGTAAATGAGGGTTGGAAAATCTGCTTTGAATGTGGGTGGCTCCATCCCCTCGTCATGGGTCCCAGACTGAATAAAAAGAAGCAAGTGAGCTGAGCACCAGCATTCAACTCTCTGCTCCCTGACTGTTAGTGCAAAGTGACAGCTGATTCAGTCTCCTAACTATGCCTTCCTGCCATAACGGACATGAAGTCTCAGATCCTGAGTCAAAATACACCATTCCTTCTTTAAGCTGGGGAGCCCTGAATCAGATAAAAGTTCAAGGAAGGGTGGGGAATTTAAATCAGTGATGCAACACGTTCCTAACGTGCGATGCTCTAGGTTTAGCTCCCAGAACCCCCCAAAGACTATTCTGTCATATGATCACATATTATCTTAAGTGTCTATTATTACAATAACCTTGAGTGTTTTATACTCAGAAATCATGTCTAGTGTATAATTTTACTCAATAAAATGCAATAAAGTAGATAGTCAATAAATGTTTCTTTGCTACATTTTGACAAGACAGAAAACTGAACCACAACCATATTTACTCAATAATAATTGATGCTTTCAGATTTTTAAAAAATGACTACAGTAGACTTTGAACCAGTGTCCAGCATGCCAGTTGGAGAATTGGAAATTGTGGAGCTGCAAGGGTTAATATTTGGTGCTACAGGTGAGCTGACACTTCACAGGATAAAAGAGAGAATCTCTCAGTAGGAGAGTTTTTTTGTTTGTGTCACAATCCACTAAGGATCAGAGAAAATTTTCCTATGTTATTGATTGCAAGATTTGGAATTCTAACTTGGGCCTTTTCCTTGGTGAAGTGAGCTGTATAGATTTTTCAATTCTTGTCAGTTATATCCAGAGTCTTGGAGATACACACAACATTAAAATATTTTAACTACATCTTTAAAAAGAAAACTGAAATCTCCCCAACCCAAAAAAATCTGGCCCATAAAAGACACAAGAATATAAAAACGTGCCATTATGAAAATTCATTGCAAGATTTCTTATTCATTAAATGGGCCATTATAAGTCAAATTTAGGTTTATGTATCCTTGGTGTTATGTTTTGATAGAGGTCCTGCTTAGACATGAAAATTTTTTGGCTCAAAAAAAAAAAACCCTACGCCAGCCATCCCACTCCAACTCTAAAAACAATTATCAGGTTAGATTATATCTCAAAGCAGCTTTGTCCATTCTTTTTGCAAGATGAATTGTAAACACAATTCTTCATTTGTCTATCAAAGTATGTCTACATTAACCCCTTGCCCAGTCTCTTTGGTAGAGATGAGGAACTGTGGCTCAGGAATATAGTGACAATGGCCTTTTCATTTCTGATTTCATAATAAAAATCTGGAAGTTTCAATATTTTAAGGGCTAGTCCAAGAATGTTTATATAAAAATAGTTGAGTCCAAAATAGCTTTGGTGTCAAAATAGTTTTTGTCAAAATGACCACAATACAGCCATCTTGTCAACAAGCCACTTATTCTAGAATAAACAGACATGCTTTGGAAACCAATCTCTGTATATTATGAACCTAATAAACCTCGCGTGTGTATGTGTGTATGCGTGTGCATGCAATGGAATGCATATTCTATATTACTTGGTCTTTTGAAAACTAATGACAGTAAACAGAGAGCTTAGTATAAAATGTAGCATGAAATAGAAATTGAATAGCTGGTGACAACTATAATAATTGCTTTTGGAATTCTGAGACCTAAGCTGTCAACTCAATGAATATTCCAACCATTTGCTGGCCTGTCTTTCCTTTAACCATACTGTCTCTTCTGACAAAAATACTTTCTTCTCACCAGCCCCCTCTCCAGTCATGATTTTCCATATATTTATCTCATTTTATACATTATTCTTCTAGGAAGTCTCTGTGCACTGAAGACAAAATTTCTATGATGATTTGTGTTATAAATATCATGACTCATATTGATAATGTTTATAGACTGTAGGAGGGGAAAGAATGTCTTGTTTGACCTTTCCCCCATGCTTAAAACATTATTATGATTCTTAGAAAAATATTATTTCTAAATCTGTACATTTCAATGAATGCTAATTAATGATTTATTCATAAAATGTGTCATCATATTAAAAATATATGAACTGAGGCTGGGGAGATGGCTCAGTGGGTAAGAATGCTTCCAGCTCAGGCATGAGGGCCTGAGGGGGTTTGAGTCAGATTTTCCAATATCCATGTAAACAGCTGGGCATGGCCATGAGCATCTGTAATCCAGTCCTGTGGGGAACAGATACCACAGAATTGCTGGGGCTTGTAAAAGCAGCAAGCTTCAGAATCAGTGAGAGACTCAGTCTCAAGGATACACACAGATGAGATGAGTAATGGAGGCGGACACCTACATTCTCCTCTGAACTCTGAATACACCTAGAGTGCACATCTTCCCACTCACATGCACACACCATACATACATACCACCACACACTCTATTAAACACAAAAATACTCACTGAAAAAGTTATTGAAAAACCTTCACATGTGTTTCTCAGGAATTCTCTTCCTCTTGTGTACTTTTTTCAAATTTCTGAACCTAACTTTTCTTTTTGGCCAAGGTCTTCCAGGTTTGGCTTACCCCAATTAACATGAGCTGCTTTATAGATGTTCTCACACAACTTTATGTATTAGATAATGGACCAAATCCAAACCTGCTCATAATACTTCTAGAAATCATGCTGCTTGCACCCCAGTGTTTATCCTGTTCAATGTTGATGCTGTTGCAGTCAGCTTTCTCATGGCAGAAAAGAACCCAACCAAAAGCAGCTTGTGGATGAAAGGGTTTATTTTGGCTTACAGTCTCAAGGGAAAGCTCTATGATGGCGGAGGAAATGATTGCATGAGTAGAGGGTGGACATCACCTCCTGGCCAACATCAGGTGAACAACAGTGGCAAGAGAGTGTGCCAAACACTGGCAAGGGGAAGTTGGCTATCACACTCATAAGCCCAGCCCAACAACACAGGTCTAACAAGGTTTTAATACCCAAACTGCCATCAGCTGGGGGTCAAGCATTTGGAACACATATGTTTGTGGGGGACAGCTAAATCAAACTATCACAATCTGCCCCTGCCCCCCAAACTAATAATCATACATGATGTAAAATACAATGCATTCAGCTCTATTTAAAATCCCCACAAGTTTTTTTATCCATCCCAATGATATTCAAATATCCCCATAGTCTAAGATCTTCAACTGAGCCGTAATACCTAAAAACAAAAAAAAATCATAATGGCACAGAATATTCATACAACAAATGATAGCATTGAGTTTAGCAAAACCAGACTGAACCAATACAAGACTTAAAACAAACAGGGCAACATCAATCTCTATCTCCAAGTCCAATAATTTTAACCAGTAATAATGAGTCTCCTGAAGTTCTCAATCCACCCCTCCAGCTTGGCTACTTGCTATCCAGGAAACTCCATCTGATGCTGGCAGCTCTCCTTGGCAGCCATCCCATAATCCTGGCATTTCACTCTCCACTGCAATCCACACTTCATCCTCATGGCTCCATTTGGCTTCAATGCAAGCAATCCAACATGCCTGTTTCACACTGCCCATGGCCATTACCAAAAAACAGAACCATGTCACAAATCCAACAACTCTCTCTTCCTGCTTTTGTTATACTCCATAGTACCATGTGGGCTACCAACTTGTTAATCCAGGGGGGAACAAAGCCAACTTTGAAGAGCAGGAAAATGTCAACATTCAGGCCCCTTACTTCAAAGGAGTCTGAATTCTTCCTGCTGTCCCAATGAAGTTCAGATGACCCAATCTCAACGGTTGTCATCTCTCAAACAATTACAGTGGAACAGGCAGCAGTTTTGGCCCAAAGATTTCCTTTCTTTCTGTATCATATCCATCTGTTCACACTAGTCCATTTCTATGTAAAGCAACCCTGCACAAGTTCTCAGGTGACTGGCAAGCAGAAAACAGCAAGCCTCTCATGCAAACTGCTTCTGGCCACACCTCACAGTCCATAGTCCTCACTGCACTCAGGTCTTTCAACTCTGACCAGAATCAATCAAGCTGTACTTATAGCATTTCAAAGTGTCTCTTAGGCAGAGGTTACAAATCTTCCACATTCCTCCTGCAAATCAGTTTGACAAGGCCAAAAGCCACAGAGTCAGGATTCCAGCAGCTGCAACAGATCCCAGTCTCTCGTACCAAAACTGTTGTAGTTAACTTCTAGCTGCTACACAAAGAACCTGACCCAAAGCAGTTGATGGGAGGAATAGGTTTATTTTGGCTTATGTATTTGAGGGGAAGGTCTATGATGGTAGGGAAAATGACGGCATGAGCAGAGGGTGAACATTACCTCCTGGCCGACATCAGGTAGACAATAGCAACAGCAGAGTGTGCCAAACACTGCCAAAGGGAAGCTGGCTATATCCCCATAAACCCACCCCAATAATACAGTTCCTAAAAGGTTCCAATCCTCAAACTGCCATCAGCTGGGGATCAAGCATTCAGAATACATTCATTTGTGGGGGACACCTGGATCAAACCATCACAGATGCTAATTCAGAGCACCTTTCTATACATCATCTGCTCATTTAAAACTCTTTCTGGGGCTGAGGAGATGGCTCAGTGGATAAAACACTTGCTGGACAACTGTGAATACCTGAGTTTGATCCCCAGATTCCACATAAAGCCAGATGCTGTCATAGACAGTCTATTATCCCAGATCAGCTCCTGAAATATGAGAGACAGAAACAGAAACATGCTGGGGAAGCTCATGGGTCAGCTAGTAACAACAGGGACCCTGTCTAGAACAAGATGAAAGGCCAGTACTGACACCCAAGGTCATCCTCCGATGCCCACATGAGCTCCCAGGTACATGTATGTCCCCTCTCTCACACAAAATACACCCTTCCTGGTGATTTCTTGCAGTAATTTCTCAACTTCTCCATGCTATTGAGAGATAACCATGAAATGCCTTGACCTGTCTCACTCTTCTAACTCCCCTCCCATTACTTTAACCCATGCCATTCTCTGTCATGGCTGTCATGATTGTTTTTCATGGTTGTGTCTTAGCTTATTCCTGTACTTTTTATGTAAACTCCATAAAATTCTAACACACTCTGTTCATTGACTCACTATTCTTAATACAACAGCTCTGTGGAATATGTGATTTTTTTGGATTTGTGCCATCAAATGGATGCATCATGGTATCTTTTTTTAACCTGTTGTGTCTCAACTTCCTCCAAATCATAAACACAGGAAGCTCATGGAATTTATTTAAAAGTCCCAGGGAGCACAAATAGTAGTTGCAAGACTCCTAAGTCCCTTCCCCAGAGCTATATAAGCAGTGAATAATTAGTAGGAAGAAAAGATGCCTTCAGTGGATATGCTTACAAGTTGTGCAGGGTGGTCAGGGATATAGTTTTCATGACTCATAAACCATACTGAGGTGGGTTTTTTGGTGATGCAGCTGCCATCAGGTCACCTACACTCCTGTACTAACCCCTCACCCTGATCCCATAAGTAGCCTCAATAAACCAATCATTTCTTTAGCTTATTGTCCTATCCAAGGAGAACAGGTATTGGTTCATGTATCCCCTGGAACAGTTACGCAGCATCATCATTGTAAGTGTGCTTTGATATGGGATTTGACAGATGTCCCATCAGCCAATAGACCATATTTTCTTAGCCCTTGAACATCATCTGCTCTCTAATTTGGCCAGTAGAACATGGTGGCAATCATAATTGCAGACTTTTGAGCATTGGTCCAGGAGATCTGACATCTTCTTTTCTCTTGGCTCATGGTACTGAAGTCATCATGTAAGCAAGCCTGATCAAGTCAGTAGAGGAGGAAAGCTCTCATAATGCAAAAAGAACTTTCTCTACTGAAGCCTGGTAAACCAGCTAACCCAAACTAACCTTCAGAAACATGGGCTTCTGATCCAATCCCAGAGTCTTCAGATGACTACAATTACATGAGTAACTCCAGGTGAGAACAGCAGAAGTGCTCAGTTGAAATCAGCTCAAGTTGCTAATCTATAACATCATGTTGAAATAAATTAGCCAGTGAATTTTGGAGTGATTAGTTATATGCCAATATATTATTGGTAAAAGTCTTTTTTAACTTAATATTTTAAATATTAACCTTACTGTACCAACATATCATATATTGGTCATATTCCTGTAGGGTTATATTCTTCTATCCTCTCACTCCTATTCCCATTCTGCGGAGGGCTCTACTCAGCAGGGTTATTGGTAATCACTGTAGGGTCATGAATGCACCAGTAAGTCTCTGTGAATGGCCTCGGGATGCATTTTACCACCCTGTGGCTCTAACAATGTTTCCATCTTCTCTTCTGCAGTGTTCCCTGAGCCTTTAATGTTAAGCTCTGTGTATCCTGTTAATTTCTGCTTTCATGAGATTTGACTCTCTTCAGGGTCTACTAGCATCTTTTTGGAGGAGGTTGTCAGTCTAGTGGGGAGAGGAGTAAAAAGTTTTAATAATAGAGAAATCAGTGATATACATGATTTCTTCTACAGAGACACAACCATTTTGTTTTTGTTTTAACCAGATCCAGAAATTTGTTATCCTTTTTGAAACTCTGACTTTCTTGATTACTGTGTTCCATATGTAGCTTTGTGGAATGTCTTAATGTTTACAATTCATTTAAAAATCTAGTCATTTAATATTGAATTGCACTGTGTAGAAAGGCTGGAAGCAGAGCAGGTGTGAAAATTATTTTCCTTATGTGGATGAGGGCACTTGAGCAAGGATGACACCTTGCTGCACATGGACACATGGTTTGAGGACAAGGTTAGGATAGGTTAACACCCAGAACTCTTCATTCTGTGTGGGGCTGCCCTAGTCCTTCTGCCTACATGGAAGAATATCATTTAATATTAGCTTGAATTAAATCTAAATTTTGTATTGTCTAGGTCCTTGATTCTCTGGGACATCTCTATCACACTTCTGGAGGCTCAGGGTCTATTGCCGAAGAGGTGGCGGAAAGATTATAAGAACCAAAGGAAAAGTAGGACTGTTTACAACGCAAACTTCCAGACAAAAAATGGCCTTGATATTCATGAAGTCGCAATGCCTGATAATACCTACACATTATGAGAGGAAAAGATTATGACATTGGAACAAATCAGAGACTGAGAGGGGGACAGAGATATGGGGAGGGTGGGGAGGAAATTATAATAGCTTATGATCTATGATTATAGAAGCTATCAAAAAAGCTTTATTAAAAAAAAGCTTCAAAAAACTGAGATCCTAGCAGCACTAGTGCTCACTTTTCACCATTGTTTTAAACGTATGTATATATACATATATATTTTTTAAGTAAAAATTAGCTCTGAAGGTGCTGAATCACTTTTAATCAAATTTTTATTTAGCAATCATTTCTTTGATGTTCACTACTACCTTTGAACACTTTTATAAGCAACTTTTACCTTTTATCTTTAAATCACCCAGTCACATCTTGCCAATGGAAACCAAAATTATATTTCATACTTTTTTTCATTAGGTTGAAAATCTAGCATATTCCTTGTCTGGATATATTGTTGCTTCCTTCATGGAATGAACTGCTTTATTATATTCTTCATATTGGTTTTCCCTTGCCCAATAGAAATTTGCCTTCTATAAAATTCATTGCTATCTTGGGTTATCATAATTCAAAATAGGATTCTGGAGGTTTCCTTTTAATTCTAATAAAGTGATCAGTGAGAAGCTGTGAGAATGAACATCATCATAAATGACAATTATTGAAAGACACACTGAAAAAATCTTAAGTAAAGCTCATTGAATCAGCAATGCAATATTTTTAAAGCATGTTCTTCTGAGAATCCTGTAAGTAAATTTATAAGTGATACATATTTAGTGTACCATTGAGATGGAAGACACTGTTTCTTTCACCTACTCCAATTTACATGTGATAACATTGATTTAACATTATGCTCCTGAAATGGTTTTATTATGCAACTTTGGCTAAATTCTCACAACTCACTAGTTTGTGTTTATTATCCCCAGTTTGTGAGAAAAAACATATTTATACTTAGAAACAAATCCTAATGGCTGGACCTACACTCTATCAGATATCTAGGTTGAATAGTAAAATGGCTTGTAGATCACATGGAAAAATGCCTCTATGGATCTTAGTTACTTCCTTTATTAAAGAAATTAAATCAGGGCCAGGCATGGTGGTGCATGCCTGTTATCCCAGCACTTGGGAGACCACCCTGAGACTACATAATGAATTCTAGGTCAGCATGGACTAAAGTGTGACTCTACCTTGAAAAAAAAAGAAGAATAAAAAGTTAAATCACATAGATTGCCTAAGTTTATGTGACCTTGAGCTCTAACAAATACACAGTATCAATATTACTATTGCTGTTAGATTTTTTATAAAGAAAATATTAGTCAAATTTTTCTTGATGTGCTTTGAAATAAAACTCTTTGTTTTAGCATAGGAAAGAAACTTAGGGATGACAAAAAGTAATAACTACCAGTGAGGCACACAATGAAATGTTGGGAAGGATCCAGGAGAAGCTGCTCAGATAACCTCAGGGTAATCTCTCCCTTTACCCCCCCCCTACACACACCATTCCATTCTGAAGGAGAATGCCATATCATACAGATTAACTAATTCTTGTGAAAAGGAGTCTTGACCTAATTTCTATTATGAAATGACAATCCAATTAAACATTCTGATTAAAAAAGCTTAATTTATATCTAAGATATGCAACGTAAGGGAAAACCATAACTTACAATAGCTAAAATGCTGATTAAAACTAACATTTAGTTATTATTAACACATAGTAATATACTTGTAACTGATTTTTAATAAACCAATGACATAGTTAGCACAAGTCTATATCTCTATTTCCCAGTTGTTTAGTATCAAGAACCTCATTTTTAGCTTCTGCTATTTGTAAATTCAAGAGTCCTCTGGAGACAAAATTGATATCCCAGAGAAAAGATTCTGCAAATGCTGTCATTCTGGCTAAAATGCGAGAAAATCAATGATGAGTTTGGGAGATGTGGGCACAAACTTACCAACAGTGTGAACTCATTACTTTAGAACTATCTGTTTATTGTACCAGTTTTTCCATGAAAAATAAGAAAATTTTAGGAAACAAAGGAATATTACCTGTGACATGTGCTATGCATAATTGTCTCTGCTTCTCTTCCTCCTTCTCCGTCTCCCACATATTTATTAGACGCCTAGAAGAACTACATTTATGAGATTAATTGTGGGGCTAATTTAGATGCTACTACTTTGAAGACTGTACTTAAGCATAGAGTTGGGAGTAATGTTACTTGCTCATCTTCATTTCCTATAATAGTTTCTTTTCCTTCTCTATATATCTTGTTTTATATGCTTTTTCAAAATGTTAGAACAGCCCCTCCTACGAAAAGACCATTCCACTAGCAACTGCATTGGTGAGCTTGGATCAAATAGTTGGATTTAATAAGTCCATAAATAAGACAGGAAGTAACTGCTGATGGAATACCTCCTAAAACTTTACAGCACAATAAAATCATCTAATTCCAGACACGTTTCAATGTTCATCATAACTCTGGTGTTATACAATGTAATATAGTAGAAAATATGTTCATATTTGAAATGAATAGAAATGGTATCCATGTTCTACCAGCCATCTACTTGGTTTGGGCAAATTATTAAACATGAAAAACCTGGTTTTCTTCATTGGAAAATGAAATTAATTAAAACACACCTTGTAAGTTCTTAGGAAGAAGTGAAACAGATACGAAAGAAGTCCAACAAAATGGCCTTTCACATCACAGACATTAAACAAATTTTAGTCTCCTTTTTCCTTCTTGCTGGTCATCTTCGCTGCCTCTCCATCTTTATCATTTTTGTGTTAACCATGTCAGTAAGAACAAGAATACTTACAGATTGTAATGTTTAAGATGATTTATCATCATCATAAAACATCATTCATGTGAGATGAGAGATTCAAAAACCAAGATGAACCATAAATGTCAACTTCAATCGATACCTTGAAAAAACTAAATTGACCTTGCCTGTTATTATCTCTTTTCATAAAAATTACCATGGTTCATCTATAAGCTGAAAAATGAATCTTTGTCAAATTCAAGAATATCAGTACTCTAGAATCGGCAGAGGCGTTCTAAAGACAGTGATGAACCTCTGCTAAAGCAATGGAAAGTTTCCTGATCACTATATGCTGAGGCAGAAGTCCCCCCTGTTTTTAAAGTTTAGATTCTCTTGGAGGATACAAGACATTTGATTTTACTCAACTTCTTTATTGACAAAAAGGTGGTCTGATTACATTGAGATGTTAAGGAAAGCTCATTAAAGAATGTTTCACGTAAGTAGATAAATAACCATGAGAAGCTCTGTGCCATATAGAAAGAGGGAAAAAAGGTAGAATCCAAAAAGAGCAACAGCACAGATATTAGAAGGGAATGATTTTGATTTGGTGGAGAAAGCACAGGAAGGTTTCAATAAGAAACAGAAAAAAAAGAGAATTTGGTAAGATAAGATATTACAAAGGCGAGTAAGGGTAAGATTTTGTAAACCTTGATAAATAGATTGGATTTTATATTATGTGGTAGAAAGCCATTGGAGGATTTTGAGCAGACAGTGGTAGATTATCCTTATCTATTTCCAAGGTGGCCAGAGGAAAACTCCATGGCCAGTGAGAAGGGTGGAAACAGAGAGGCCAAAGGTATTGTTTCAGAAATGAACTGAGTGGACATTTCTATTAAGGTAGACATGAGAAATGGTCAGATTTAAGTGGAAGCAATAGGACTTGATTATGAGTTAAAGTGAGGAATAAACCCAAGAAACCAATGAAAAGTCCTAAAATTGGGCTTCAACAAATGCTTAGAACTTGCTAGCATTTTGTGGGATGGGAAGATAGTAGAGGAAAAAATCAGGGGCCATGAGAAGTTTGTTTTGGACTTGGTAAGGTGAAGATGGTCATTAGAAGTACAAAAACACAAGATGGTGCCAAGCACATCTAGGATCTGAGTTTGGGGGAATGGTCAGGGTTGGAAGTCAAAACTGATGGGTTGGCAGCATGTGTTCAGTATCTAATGCCACAGCCTGTGGGCATTCTTCTCAGGCAGGAGTGGAGTCTGGTAAAGCAGACACCAGAATCAACTCTGGGTCCCTTTAACAATTATCAATGGTAAGAAATGGCACAGCTGCAGAGTTAGTTGAAGGAGTTTCTATTGAACTACTGAGGCAGAAGGAAAAGCAGGCGAGTTTACAAGGCAGTTATAATTCAGGAATAGATCAACTGATAAAACATGCTGAGGATGAACTCAAAAGAATGCCAAGAAAATGTCAGCTCATCTGCCTTAAAGGTCAATATTGTGATAGAACCCATGCTAAATTTTTAATGATCTGGCCAACTTACGGTAATGTGTCCCTGATGAATAATTATTCAAAACCTCAAGCAGAAAGCCTGGAATTCTAAAAAGTACTGGTAAAGGGAAAGATAGAAGAATGAAGGAAAGGAAAGGTCAGAGGGAGGTACTCGAAGACAGTCTCAAAAGTTCCCCTCTCAGAAATCTCAAGATGCTGAGGGTGATCGAAACAGGAAAGAAATTGATGTAGTTTCCTTTTCCTTCGAGTTTCCTGTTGAAAGTCCCGGCTGCTGTCGCCAGTACCTTTCTCCTGTCATTCTCAAGCTGTATATATCTCTTTTTTCTCTAGGTCACGATCGAATCTCTTAAGTTGAACTTTGAAAATATATAATTACCCCCACCAAGGTCGAACTGCCCCCATTACTCAAATGACTGGTCCTCTTAGAGGGTTTTCTTATTGTGAAAGCACTCTCCATGAAAGAGCAGAGACCTGCTCAGAGCCTCCGAGGGGTGGTTCAGGACATCAAAGTCCCAAGTGGATTCCTTCAGAAAGTCGCTGATGAAATACAATCCTGTAGCACTTAGCAACATGCTTGAAAGAGGAAGAGAATTACACTCTGAACTCTGATAAGTATAATTAAGTGAACTTTAGATTGAACTAGACAATAAAGTGTAGGGTTTGGAGTCAGAAGTTGGTTGGATTTGGGGGCTTAACCACTTACTGATAGTTTGACCTTATGAAAATTCCATGACCTTTAGTGAGCCTCGGGCTCCTCTCCTGAAATGGACATTATGACAACACTTCAAAGGTTGCTCAGAGAAATACACTATAAAGAGAGTGGAGGGGGGTTAGAGGGAGGGATGGAGAGAGAGAGAGAGAGAGAGAGAGAGAGAGAGAGAGAGAGAGAGAGAGAGAATTTTCCCCACACCATTGTATTCTGTTCTTCACTGCCTGTCACTTGACCTATTCTTTGCAGTCAGCTTCCTAGGTCCACCTCCTGCTAGCATTGTCTTGTGGTTACCTCACTACCCTGAGCTTTCAGCTTTCTCTGTACATCAAATTATTATTCCTCCTTAAAAACATCAGTCAACCAAATGCAATGTGAGGATCTACATTGGCTCCTGGAACAGAAAAAGGATGTACATGGAAAGCCAGAAAAGACTCAATAAAGTAATATATTAATGTGTTTCAAGTTTGACAAATGCACCAGAATAAACTCAGGGGAAACTAGTGAGAGGTCAACTGGGATTCTGAATTATCTTTATGATTTTTTTTCTGTAAAACTAAAATTATCCCAAAATCAAAAGATAATTTAAAAAATTCATACTCATCACTTTTCTGGAAGACCACGTTCCTTCCCTGTTACAACTCTTTTCCTTGGATATGTGGAGTGACTATCCTGAGCATAAATTTCTTCATCTGGAAAAATGAGGAGAATGTGCATAAACCATGGCCAGGAGGCGTCACGCTGCATGCTCACATTCATGCACATGTGCACATGTGTGTGCCCATTCAAAGTTGGAGGAGACGTGCTGTAAATTGCACAGGCTGACCTTGGGCTTGCAATCCTCCTCTTTTGGTCAGTTGATGGGCCTGCACCACGAGGCCTGGCACCGAGTGTCACATAGACTTTCTCCCTCTCTCCCTGACCTTATGCTACTGTGATCTTGTGTTGCTGCTCTCGGTGAGCACAAGTGCTATCAACCAGAAAGTTGCCCAAGTTGAAAACTCTCTCTCAATATTTCCTGCTTTCATGTAATCAGCAAGTGCTATCTCATTTATCTGCTTAATTCCAAGATCCATCTACTGTGTATGTCCCTTCTTTCAACAATGTAAATGTGTGTCTACAATCAGTTCTAAAAACAGCCAAGTCTGGTTATGCTTTCTCCTTGCTTTATGTCCTTCCTCACTGCTAAAGATTTATGCCCCATAGGATTGCTAAGGACGATTTTCAGTATAGAAATTTTCATAGCTTTACTATATAAGGAATAATTAACTAATCACTGATAAAATTTGATATTCATACAATGTTTGAATTATCATAACTGTTGTTTTGCACGTGTGTGTGCATGTGCTCATGTGTGCAGACTGACTAGAGTGGAGAGAAATTATTCTTTGTCACAAGCATGCATTACTTTCTTATTAGGCTTTACTTTAGCTTAAAGCTATATGTGTATGTATGTGCACTGTATACTTTAGTGCAGTTTAAAGACAAGGGAATTATATGTCCTTTACCAAAAATAGCTCCTTTACAATCTCCTCCACTGTCTATAAAGCAAGTCCTTTTTCTTTAGCAAGTCCAGTAAACCTTCAGAATATTTTATGGGCAACCTGTACTGTCTTTTAACATCTTGTTTCATACCTGAAGAAATTTGTTTTCATGATTCAAAAGATATAGTTTCCCCATATGTGTAAATTGTTTGTGTGTCTTGACTGCGTGAAACATACATTAACTTTCCCCATTAAAAGTATAGATTTTTAATTATAACTTTCACCTAGCAGCAGAATTTTCAAGAACAAATGGAATTAAGTGGGATTCCCATGTGTTCTCCTTGCATTTGGGATAAATTCTAAAATTCTTAACATGATTTGAAAGGTACATGACTTAACTCCTGCCTCACCTGACAGGAATCCCTGTTCCACATGTTAACAGGAACTACAGAATTGCTGTACCAACTCAGCAACTGCATTCCTTAAAAGCACTGAAGTTGTGTTGGTGAAATCCTCAAGCAGTAAAGGGCACTTGCTCATAAAACCTGATGGCCTGGGTTTGATTCTCCAGTTCCCCCATAAAGCCAGATGCACAAAGCAGTGTATGTGTCTGGAGTTCATTTGCAGTGGCAAGAGGCCCTGGAGTGCCCATTCTCATTCATTCTCTCTGTTTCTCTCTCTCTCTCTCTGTTTCTCTCTCTGTTTCTCTCTCTCTCTCTCTCTCTCTCTCTCTCTCTCTCTCTCTCTCTCTCTCTCTCTCTCTCTCTCCTTGTAAATAAATACAACAAAATAAAGCAAAAGTATTGGAGTTGACAGAACTAAGTCTGGCATGATGAAGCAAGTTCCCACATGCGGTAGAGAAGTCATGAAAACAACACAAAGGCATTAAACTGTGCCAACTGCTACAAAGAGGGATTTTAGAACACAGCTTTAATCACAATGAGATTGTGACTAAGGAAGCAAAATATTTCATATGTTGTTATGTTGAATATCGAAATTTAAGTTGTTCATATATGTTGATTTTCTAGATCTATGTCATTCAGACTGTGTTTTGCCAATAACAAAATTCTCCTTAGCCCCTATGTAGTTTTATTTTGCTAAGATTGGTTTTTAATGCATTTGAGTGGATTCATTAGCTAAAGCCTTTCCTCAAAGGCTCTTTTTAGGGGAGATGTCATTCATTAGCTGGGCTCTGATAGGTTCATCTCTCTGGCTACCTTTCAGCGCTGCCAGTCCATCAGAATGAAAGCAGGAGACTAGCATAAAAGCTACAGGAATAACCCAGGTGAGAAGGGGTAGTAGCTGGCTGTGGCTGGTGGTACAGAGCTGGAGAGAACCTGAAGACGTTAAAATGAGCAACTGCCGTGTGGATGACGAGAAAAGAACATGTTGGCTGGGGAAGGTAAGAATTCAAGAAATTTGACTCAGCATATTAAGTTTGATTTGCCTTCTAGATACGCAAGGAGAAATCTCAAGCTGTCATTGGAGAGTTTGGGCCAAGAGATGCAAATTTGGGAGGCATTTCTATGTAAACATAGACTAGCTGAGATTCCAAAGCAGAGTGAAGCAGGCCCAGAAGGTTTTCATAGGAGAGACTAGCAAAGAAATTCAAGTGAGCAGAAATGGACCTATGGTGGTATCATGGTTTGATGCAGGTGTCCCCACAAACAAATGAATGTGTTCTGATTGATCTATCCTCAGCTGATGGCAGTTTGGGTTTTACAACCTCGCTGGAGCTGTGTTGTTGGGGGTGGGCTTATGGGGTTATAAGCCAGCTTCCCCTTGCCAGTGGTTGGCATACCTTCCTGCCACTGTTTGCAGTGCTGTGGCAGAGATGATGTCCACCCTCTGCTCTTGCCATCATCTTCCGTGCCAGGATGGAATCTCTCCTTGAGTCTGTAAGCCAAATAAACCCATTCCTCCACAAGCCACTTTTGCTTGGGTTCTTTCTGCGCATCAACTAGAAAGTTGACTGCAACAGGTGGGTCAAATATAAAAGGAGAGTAACATAAAAAACAATTGTACTCCAGCCTTTTTCCTCCTCAACTTACTCATGAAAAATTTGTATACCTTTTCAATTTTTTTAAATGAAAGGGGCCCTGAGGAAGTAATACAAATAATTTGTTACATGATGTGTGCCTTCTTGCTATCCTAAACAGGAAGATTAACATTCTTCTCTGGACCGATCATATTAGTGAGGCTTTCTTGGAGTAGCTTTTAATACTATGTCAACCTAAACTTTTGGCCAAGCTCTACATCACTTCCACCAAAACCAAGTGTGACACATTTTACTTATGGAAGAATAAGAACAATAAAACACATCCTATAGCAAAACCCATGCATTCGTCTTCTAGTACATTTTGAAGTTAACCCTAGTTCTAGAACTATAGAAATGCTGTTCTCCTCAAAACAAAATATTCTAGAGAAACTACATTGAGCCTTTACACAGCAGAAGTCAACTCCTATATACAACTCCTATTTCCTCTTACATCCCGTATCTTTTAATGCTTCAAGGTTAGCATGCTCACTCAGAATGTGCCTCAAATTCTCCTGGTAACATGTTTCTCTAAGAACACATACTCAGGCCTTAGTCTTAAAGATTCAAATCTGAAGAAATTATTGTTTTGTAAAATTCCCCAAGTGATTTTGCAGCAGACCCTAGTTAGAAATGCTTGCTTGGTGGCAAGGACCTCTGAGGTTGAGATCCAGAAGGTTTTCAGGAAGCTCCTTTTGCCCTGCTTGGCCTGTCACTACTAAGCCTCCTATAAAAGTCACACTGTAATTTGCACAAAGAACAAATCAGTTTAATTTTCACAGCAAAATAACTTACTTTTTTCAGATACCTGCTGAGAGGGCAATTGGATTTCTTTAACATTAAGACTAACTAGTTTAGGCACGTAAGAAAAATCTGTATCTGAAATTCACTGCTGCCCAGATGTGGAGAGAATCTTTTAGTTCATACCTGCACAGCAGGGACTGTCCTGTGTAAGTGACAATCTCTTCAACCGTCCTGTCTTTCTTTGGGAAGTATAAGAAAGCCAGATTCCTGCTATGTAGCCACTGTCAATTACTTTTGTTCCCTCTAGAAATGTCTTTAGATAATGCAAATTTTAAACACTAAGGCCTAAAAGTTTATGAAGTTTTATAAAAGAAATTGTATCATCTAATTAAAAAAAACTACTATAGAGAATACTTTATACTTGGTAAATGTTACCCCAGAGTAACGAGCAAAGGAAAATGTATGCAATATAAATTGATATGCTTCCTTTTATCCACAGACAAAATTATTACCATCAGGAGTTACTGAGTAAGGTTTATGCATCACTGTCATAAATCATTCCTAGCAAAGACCTTCCAATTCAAGCAACTTTATCATATCACTGACTTTCATGCCTCAGTCCTTGTTTTAATGGTGCCATAATACCTACTTTTTTTATTATTAACAGGCTTCAAATATTTTTCCTAATAAAATCTACCCCAGATTCACTCTTTCATAGAACTCATTTATTTTTAGTTATAGAAAGATATTTCTACTTTCAAGTCATATATAGTCTTCCAATCTATATTCCACATTGGAAAAAAATACAATATTTATCTAAGTCTGCCTTATTTCACTTAGCCTGATAATCTCTATCCATCTCCCTGAAAATGACATAATTTCATTCTTTACTGCTGAATAAAATTCCATATGCAGTGACCAGGTGTGGTGGCACACACCTTTAATCCCAGAAGTTGGCAGAGGTAAGAGTTTATGAGTTTGAGGTCAACCTGAGACTAGTGAATTCCAGGTAAGCCTGAGCTAAAGAAAGACCCTACCTCAACCAAAAAAAAAATTCCATATACAAAATATATAAATCTCACACTTTCCTTATTAATTCAATTGTTGATAGGATGGTTCCATATATTGACTGTTGTGAATAACATAACAATACACATGAAATGCAAGTATCTCTGTGATATACTGAGTTTGATTCCTTTGGACATATACTTAGTCATGGTTTAACTGAATCTTATGGTAGTTCTTTTGTATTCGTAATAGCTACACTGATTTTCATTCTCAGCAGTAGTATATAAGGGTTCCTTGTCTGCTGCATCTTCACCAGCATTTCTAGTTAAGAGCGAATTCTCTTAATGACAGTGATTCTGACTGGGATGAGATGAAATCTCAAAAACAATTTTAATTTGGATGTCCTTAATGGCTCAGAATGCTTAGCATCTTTTCATATTTTTTGTGAATTTGTATTTCTTATTTTGAGACTATCAACTTATTTTCCCATTTCTTGACTGACTGATTTGGGTCTTCTGTGTTTAGTTTTATGATGTTTTCATATGCTATAGATACTGATCTCTCAGATACGCAGTTGGCAAAGATTTTTCTCCCATTCAGTATGCTATCTCTTCCCTCTGCTGATTGTTTCCTTTGTGTGCAGAACCTTCTCGATTTCCTGTGATCCCACGTGTCAATTATCACTGTAATTTTAAGAGCTATTGCAGTCCTTTTCAGAAAATCCTTGCTATGTCTATATCTTGAAGTTTTTTCCTCTACCTACTTCAGAGTTTCAGGTCTTTGATCCATTTCAATTTTTCTAAATTTCTTTTCTTTTCCTTTTTTTTTTTTTGCATGAGAGATATGGATCTAGTTTCGTTTTTTTACATGAAGGCATCAATTTTCCCGATACATTTATTAGAGTCTGTCTACTCTTCAATGTGTATACATGTTTTTTCCAGCAAAAACTTTGAGAATTTTATTGTCAGAAACACTTAAAATGCAAGCAAGAAAAGGGCATTTTGCTCCCACATTTCCACAGAAAGTACGCAGACTGGGAAGACTATTTAATTGCGTATACATTCTACCTTTCAAGAAAGGAGAATGATATAAAGAGTGGAACCAAAATTATAGAAAAGTATTCTCAAGCTTGGAATGTACACTTGTGAAACTGGATCCAAGTGGATTTCAGAAGCATTCTGGACCCGTGGTTTCTGAGTAGTCCTTTTTGCCACCTATTGAAATACAAGGTTTAAAAATATATATTTGAGAAAAAATATATTTGAGAGAAAGAGGTAGATAGAATGAGCACTTCAGGGCCTCCAGCAACTACAAATTCACTCCAGACATGTGTGTCACCTTGTGCATCGGGCTTTGACTTGTTGAAAATCTAGTGAGTAAAGCTGCCTGGATTTTATTCTGGATTTTCTATTCTATTGGTCTAAGTGCTTTTTTTTTGTGCCAGTACAATGTTGTTGTTTTTATGACACCTATAATTTGAAATCAGGTTCTGATATCTCCAATATCTTTATACTTTGGATTGCTTTAGCTATTCAGTCTTTTATATTTCCATATGAACATTTTCTGAAGAATTTCATTGTAATATATATATATATATATATATATATATATATATATATATATATATATAATTTTGATGGAAATAGCATTTAATCTGTAGTTTGCTTTCGGTAATAAATCTACTTCCACAATATTAATTTTGAGGATCCATTCATAAGCAGGGAGTTCTTTTTCTCTTCTAGTGTCTTTAATTTTTTTTTCTTTTTCTTTGGTGTTTTAAAGTTTTTATTGTAGAGGTTTTTTACCTTCTTGATTAGGTTTATTCCTAAGTATTGTTTTTTAAGGAACTATGAATGAGATTATTTTCTTGATTTCTTTCTCAGAAAGTTCATTATTGGTATATAGAAAAGCAAATTCTTTTTGCCTGATGATTTTTTATCCCAATACTTTGCTTAAAATGTTTATCAAATATAAGAATTGTTTGTTGTTGCTGCTGCTGCTGTCCTTGTTGCTGTTTTCTGGAACCATTGGGGTAGAGTCTTTTAAATATTCGACTATATCATTTGTAATTGAGAACATGTATCTTCGTTCTTTCATATGCTTATCCCTTGTATTTACTTCTTTTATTGATCTATATGAGACATCAAGCATTACATTAAATAAGAGTTGAGGCCTTTGTGTTATTCCTGATTTTAGAAGAAATTCTCTGTTTTCCCCCATTTACTATAATGTTAGCTCTAGGGTTTTCATACATAATCTTTGTTATGTTCAGTTATGTTTTCCTTGTTGATGTCTGAGTGTTGTGTTTCCTTGAAAAATTAGGATAGCACAATAAAGAAAATTATGAAAACAAAATTCAGTACATGAAAGTAGAAGAATAAAAAATGTTTTTTTAAATAGTCAAAATATTACTAAATCCACAGTAAAAGGAAAAGGTGGGAAAGGAGTAGATCTTAAAATATATTTCTAGATCTCCTAAAATTGTAATTTGCCCAGGTTTCAGTTGAGGCGGGTTTCGGTTGAAACACATTCTAATTTTCTTACCATTTAGTCTGGTGCTAAACCCAAAGTAACTAAGTGTCACATATCCTCCAGAGTTTCCTTCCTGGTAGGAATGCTCCTCTCTGTGTACCAGGAGACTGATGGGCACTCATAGCTCTGCATTCTGTGGGCCACACTCCTGTGACTCTCCAGTTTGTGAACACTTAGGTAGCTAGAGTGCAGCCAGAGGATAGCTCTCCAATGCTTTAGGAACGGAGAAAGCAAGCATGGCATTGAGATCTGTCCAGGTAGACCAGTCTCTATGCTTTCCAAACTTCCTCAGCGTTAGACAGCATGTTTGGGGCTGAGAAG